>AYEL01077624.1:0-41538 GCA_000484575.1 Olivierus martensii
TGGGACAGTAGCAGAAAAGGAATTTTCAATTTTTAATATATTTTAGGGATTTTTCGAAAGTATGGTTACACATACATACACTAATCTTTGCCAAGATATCAAGAAAGGATTTTACTTTCAAATAAAAGTGCTTGGCTGAATAAAATTTAAAGCCAGCCATTTAATACAAGCTATCGTAGACTCGCTGAAATAAACCAAATCTACTGTAGTGCATCTCCTACAACAAGAAAATCAATTGCGTGAGGAGTGGGCATTACAGAATGCATCTCTTACAAAAAGAAAATCAACTGTGTAAGGAGTGGGCATTACACTACTAAAAGAAAATCAACTGCATAAGGAGTGGGCATTACAGGAGAAATTCCAGGAACATCGAAAAGAAAGCGTGATGGAAAGGATCCAGAAGTAAAAAAGCATTAGATCAATGGTTTTCTATAGTAAGCAGGCAAGGTGTGAGGAACATCCAAAAGAAAGCATGATGGAAAGGATTCAGAAGTCGAAGAAGGAAACATTCAAAAGAAAGCATGATGGAAAGGATCCAGAAGTCAAAGAAGCGCATTAGTCAAAAGAAAGCGTGATGGAAAGGATTCAGAAGTCGAAGAAGCATTAGAATCAATGTGGATTTCCAGTTAACAGGCGAGGCGTGAATATCAGTGGCCCAGTGTTCAAGACGGAGATCGATAAAAAACTAAAATTAGGTACCTATTTTAATAAATCATTAAATAGGTACCTAATTATTATTTTTTTACCTATTATTTATTTACCTACGAATTACATATTTTATTTTAGAATTTATCATTACTTCATTTAATTGGGACAAAATGGCTTGGCCCGACGTGTCCCAATTAAGCGGAATCCACTGTACATCATTTTAATTTTGGAGCAAATTTTATTTAAATAAAGATATTAAAAAATATTTAAAGACCATAGCAGTCTTCTATTTTGAGATTATATAGCTGATGATGGCCTTATGTATTTTGAAAATGTTATTGTTCTTAATAAAACTTTCCTGTGAAAAGTTTTTTTTTTTAATTTATCAAACCAGGAAGATAATGGATGATTTAAATGCTGAATGAAGCTTTATTATTGTCATATTTATCAAATAATGAATTTAACTTTGGCTGGGAATTTTTTGTTTATGTAAATTATCTTCTTTGATCAATTTATAAAATAGTTTTTACTTCTTTTTACCTGTCTCAGTGCTATGCTTATTATTTATGATTTATCAAGAGAATGGTTTTTTAATTCTCAATAGATTTTAATCAATTTATTTTTGTAAATTAAATTTTAGCTTTTACAAATTTATTCATAAGAATTTACAGTATCAATTATAGTGACAAATAATGATCCAACCAACTAAGTAAATTGATTATTAATAATTACAAATTTGTTTAATAACAACTTTGGTTATTATTAATTTTAATATTTTTAAATAAAAATACATTTTTGTTTATCATATAATCCTCTTCAACCATTTTACATATTTACATAGAACATATCAATATAATCAATTTAAATTTCAATAAATTTAAATCATCAAAAGCATGTTCTATATTAGAATAACATATAATCAAATAACTTAACAGCAAATGAATTCCAAAAACATCTATAATTCTTATTAAAGCTTACTTTCCTGTTATTTGATTACAAATTCAGTAGATTTTACAATGCTGAATCTGCATATAGGATATAAGAAAAGAGGTTAGATAAACTTGCAGCATTATCATCCAATGTAATAAAATACAGATAACAGAGCTAGTTACATCTTCATGAAAAAATGAGAAATAAGACACCAACTGAAAATTTATCATTTTTCTATTTAGTTATTACTCAGCCACTTATTATAATAAAATTTTCTTTTTGCATTAAGCTGTAAGAATTCAAATGTGATACTGCTTTCTTAAGCATATAACTAAAAAATGTAAAAAATAAACTCAGCACTTACAGCAGTCCCTTAAAAAAGTATTTATTATTGCTTCCCAAGCAAGTAATGTTTTCGACTAAACAATAGTCATCTTCAACTTCATTTGAGTGCACAGAGTTGAAGATGACTATTGTTTAGTCGAAAACGTTACTTGGGAAGCAATAATAAATGTTTTTTTACGGGACTGCTGTAAGTGCTGAGTTTATTTTTTACATTTTAGAATAATCATATAAATATGATTATTCTAAAATTAAATAGTAACTTAATTATAATATAATCGATTTTAATATGCCAAGACTCATCTTAAGTGAATCACTGTTTAATCAATTTGGATTTAAGTTACTTTGTAATTAAAACTTAATACAACACTTTTTTAAGAAAATGAAATAAAATTATTAATTATAGTATATATAATAAGATTTTATATACAATTAGGATATGAATAAATATATGTCATATATACTCGACTTGAAGATCACTCAACAGAAAGATAAAAATGTTATACTTTACTTATTATATGACAAATGGAAATTTTATTTTAAATTTTCAATAGGAATCAAACTAATGATCCATACTTTCAATATATAGGTAGTTCCAGAGTTATATAGGTGGATCGTTTTGTGAAATATGCATTTATCAGAGCATACATTTTACAGTATTAATGTGTCACAATGATGTAACACTAAAAATAGTTACATTAAGGAATAAGCACATAAGTCACATGGTAGAACAGTTGCTTACTATCTTGGAGGATCAGGATTCAATTCAGAATCCCATACCTCCAGTTTTTCTGGAGGAATCTGGATTTGGGCCTGGTTTATTATCTAAAAATAAGTCAGGCCCAAACCCAGATAGATGTAAGTATAGATCTATACATGTTGGATTTACATAAACCAAAGATTGACTGTATAAAGATTTTGTAAGCTTATAAACTAAATGATACACTTTTGATACTTAGCATACTAATTTGACATGCAGCAAATCAAGTAGAATCTTCCATTATATTATTAATTTTTTATGGAATTTTTTTAAAAACAATGTTCACAGAACACCAATGAAAATATTTTAAAGACATTACAAATAAAACTTCTGTTCATATGATAATAGAATGATAAGATATTAATATTTTTTACAGTTTTATTGATTTGGTTGAATGACTCAGAGCCAGATTTGCATTATTGGGAGCCCTAGGATGAGCAAGGCTTTGGGGCCCCTAAAAATTCAAATCAGCTATGTCTAATTTTAAAGACTCCTTATAACTTATAAGGAACCTTTAAAATTTTAGTTTCAATCTAGCTTCCTTATAACTTATAAGGAACTTTAAAATTTTACTTTCTATCTAGCACTTGTACCTAAAAATTCAAATCAGCTACGTTTAATTTTAAAGGCTCCTTATAATCCTAAAAATTCAAATCAGCTACATCTAATTTTAAAGGCTCCTTATAACGAAGGAACCTTTAAAATTTTACTTTCTATCTAGCACTTTAATAAAAACCTTAAAATTTTACTTTCTATCTAGCACTTTAATAAAAACCAATTTTTTTCAACTACGTCTAATTTTAAAGGCTCCTTATAACTTATAAGGAACCTTTAAAGTCTAATTTTAAAGACTCCTTATAACTTATAAGGAACCTTTAAAATTTTAGTTTCAATCTAGCTTCCTTATAACTTATAAGGAACTTTAAAATTTTACTTTCTATCTAGCACTTGTACCTAAAAATTCAAATCAGCTACGTTTAATTTTAAAGGCTCCTTATAATCCTAAAAATTCAAATCAGCTACATCTAATTTTAAAGGCTCCTTATAACTTAGGGAAATTTTACTTTCTGCATAGCACTTTAATAAAATCCCATTTTTTCTTATTAAAAGTTTATAAAAGCCTTTAAAATTTTACTTTCTATCTATCACTTTAATAAAAACCCATTTTTTCTTATTAAAAGTTTATAAAAGTCTTTAAAATTTTACTTTCTATCTAGTTCTTTAATAAAAATCCATTTTTTCTTATTAAAAGTTTATAAAAGTTGAAGAAACCTTTAAAATTTTACTTTCTATCTAGCACTTTAATAAAAACCCTTTTTTTCTTATTAAAAGTTTATAAAAGTTGAAATGATTGATATCCATTTTTTCTTATTAAAAGTTTATAAAAGTTGAAAATTGATTGATAGTGGGACACCTATGAAGCGGCCTAGTCGGTCTATAGGTAAATCCAGCCCTAGAATGATTAATATATATTCATTAATTCATAATTATTATATATAGAAATTATGAGTTAATGAATATTTGGCCTTCCAAAAGTATTTATATTCAATCATTCAATGTAAATATTATAGCTTCAAGCTTGGTATAAATTCACTTGTCTATCTCAATATATCTAATTGATTGAATTATGTACTATCCAGTATACCTACTATCCTTTATCATAGTTTTTCTTCCATATATCGTTTGATTTGTTCTTGATTATCTTATTTCTCCTAATTAATTTTTTCCAAAAAATTAGTGTCTATATAAACAATACACATCATTAAGCTGTTTAGTGATATTTGTAAATAGACAATGATCTTACAGGAATGATGTGCTACTAATTATAATTATTAATGATCTGTTTATTAAAATCTCTATTATTTTTAAATTTGAGAACTGAGAATCATTTTTCTAGATAAAATCATAATTAAAACAAAAAAAAAAAAAAAAATTATCATATATTGGAAAAATTTAACTTTTAATTTTATTCTAAAATTCAGTTATACAATTGATACATCTTAATTTCATGATGTATGATGAAAACAGTGATCTGGTATAAATCAAATTCCAAATTTTTATATTGTTATTGATAAAAACATTTATACATTATTACTACGATCAGCAATTACAAATATTTTATATTTTCAGATATTGTACATTGTTAATATATTAAAAATATCTGAAAATTTTCTTATCGAAATTTTTATTTCATAGAATCATTCAAAATGATACTTACATGCAAGCATAAATTTCTATAAATTTTTTATTGCCAAGATCGAAACATATTAGAAAAATTCAAGGTATATTTTCCGACATAAATAACTCAAAGAAAAATATAAAATTAATTTCAATACACCAAACAACATGATTACAGTAAACTAAAAAATCCGTCATCAAAATTTAAAGGCAAATATCAAAGTTGACTCTTTAAATAGTTACGAATAAAAATGAACCAATAATTGAGTACAGTGTTATTACCCATCTTGCAGCGCCGCAAATGCAGTAAAGATCACAGCCAATATAAACCAAAATTCCCTGCCATATGTATTCATTACTTGAACGATCTGAGAAGGGGAATCGCCACGTGCATCTTCAATTTTCCTTCCATCCTCATCATCTGACTGGCTGACGGTCGCCATCATGACGTCACCGTCATGTTTCATGTTTTCGATTTTTACCTACAGGGAGCACGACTAGCGTTCATTTATTCCAAGGTTTTATAACGTTATCGATTGCATTATTGCGTTATGTCATTTTCTTCGATAAATATTATCTCTCTTTAGCAAGGAATTTAAGAGGAAAATTATGAAAATTTTTCAAAATAGAAAAATCGATAATAGATTAAGATTAAATTATTCGTTAACTGTTTTTATGGAAGGTATAATTTTCAAACTAAAACCGTTTTAATTTAACAAATACTGTAATTCTGGAAAAATTAATAATCTATTTTCGTGCACCATATGCATGTCAGCTATTTGGAATGATTAATTATTAAAGATGCGAAATTAAAAAATAATCATCTTTAATAGATGAAATTCCTCCTGAATTTCATATAAAACTAATACATGTTCAAAAGTTATTAAGACATAAAGGTAGCAATAGCAATGCAATCTCATATACATCATCATTATTGTCATAATAAAATGACAGTTTTGTAATATTGTTACCATATTGTCAACTTAACTAAATCAATATTTTCTCAGACCATATTTAGTACTATTGCCATCATTATCACTATCATCGAAGCTTTTATGTTATATTATCATTTTGAACTCATATCAGTTTGCATTCTGATTTCAATGATAGAAAACAATAAATAATTTGTATTGCTGAATATATATCATTAAATATATTCAAGCCTAAATTTATTTAAGTAATCTATGTATTATATTATTAGATAGTAATCAAGAACATGTTAAGCGTACAGTCCCGTTCAAAAAGTTTGTCAGGTTACAGGAAAAGGTTCGGCTATCCAACAATACGCAAAACCTGTTAAACAAGAAAAGGAAACAAAAAATAATTCAGTGTTTAGTTTTATAGATTTACTTTTTTTATAATCTGCATACAGTACTCTGCACTATTATTTTTTTTTCTAAAAACACTAAAGGTGAAACTTACTCTTTTGTACATAAAATTATGTTCATTATAAACAGAAAATTAAAAGAAAAAATAAACTTTTCTTTCTTCTTACTTGACTGTTTTACTGTCTTGCACATAAAATTGTTCACTTTTTTAAAAAGTAATACTTTTCTATTCTATAATAGTTTCTTTTGCTAAAATATCAAAGTTTTGTTCTTTTTCTCATGAAATCTTTTCGTTTTAAGTAATCCTTCCCTACTGTACAACATTACTTTTCTTCTGAAAATACTAAATGTCAGCTTTTGTTCTCTTGCACATTAAAATATTTTCCTCTATTTTTCTCTGCAGTACAGTATTATTTTCTCTAAAAAAATATTAAAAGAGAGTTTGGCTCTTTTGCATATAAAAATCTTTTCTTTTCTCTTTCTCTCTTAAATGATATTTTTTCTATATTATAGCACTTTTTTCTTTATAAAAACTAAAGGAGAATTCTCATTTACATATAAAATTCTTTATTGTATAATATTATTTTCCTCTAAAAATACTAAATTTCAGTTTTTGCCTCTTGCACATAAAAAATTTCTTTTTTTCATTCTATTTTGCACTATTATTTTTTTTTCTAAAAACACTAAAGGTGAAACTTACTCTTTTGTACATAAAAATCTCTCTCTCTTTCTCAAGTAATATTTTCATACTTTATATTACTATTTCCCCCTCTATAAATACTAAAGGTGTTTTTACTCTTTTGCATATAAAAATATTTGCTTTCATAGAAAAATAAATTTTTTTTTCTTCTTTACAGTAGTATTTTTCTGTAAAAATATCAAACTTTTGATTTTGTCCATATAAAAATCTTCATTTTTTTCTTGAAAAGTAACCTTTCTTTCCTCTATTCACAATATTATTTTTATCTAAAAATACTAAAAGTATTTTTTATTTTTGCTTTCTTTCTCATAAAAATCTCATCTTTTACAAATAATTTTTTAAATTCTTAAAATATTATTTTAACGTTTTCGGTATGAATGTAGAAACTATTTTCTACACTGGTCTTGATAATTTTGCTTAATATTGAACTTTAGAAAACATTCTATCTTTAGTTACTTTCTGTTAAACAAGAAAAGGAAACAAAAAATAATGCAAAAAATAATTCAGTGTTTAGTTTTATAGATTTACTTTTTTTATAATCTGCATACAGTAGAGTCCCGATTAATATGATACCATTAAGAGGTGTCTACTGTGTATGTTCTACATTTACAAAGCATTTTCTACATACATTATTATAGAAAATGCTATTATAAGCTGCGACTGATATCTATGAAGCTGATTTTCTTTATGATAATGAAACAAAGAAAACACAATATGAAGAATATATATATATTTTCCTGGAAACATTCATATATACAGCATAAAATAATGCGTGATATTATATTTTGGTTGATTATTTGTAATGATAAATAAATTACACGATAATAACTGATAAAAGACAGGAAAATTACGCGAAAATTTCTCTTAATTTTCTTTCTAAATCTCGAGATGAAATTTATACAACAAGGAAGAATAAAAAATTGATAATTCGGTAGATAATTTCTAAAAAAAAAATCTGATATTATTAACAGGAACATGGTAAAAGTTGTGCCATGTAATTTACCGTTAAATATGCGATTATTTCTATGTTTAATACTATAATAAAAATAGATACAGCAATGGAATGATTAGTAATAGTTGGATTTTTGTTCCTAAATTTGATGGCCATTTATTTATTAGAAACTAATCTGAGATAAACAGTTCGTTTTGTTTCTTCCCCAGTTAACCCGCAACCCGGATAATTGGGAGTCTACTGTAGTAAATGAATGCGGCATTAACCCTCTAAAACTAGCCAATCATCACCGAGTACACAAAGCGTCACGACGCGTCGCGTTGTCAAGACGCGTCGCATTGCATCGCTCTCCTACTGACTACTAGATTAGTAAGAAGGCGAGCGATGCAATGCGATACTTAGTGACAACGCGACGCTTTGTAAACTAAATTGTGATTGGCTAAAGTAAAGTGTTAAATACTGTTGCGTGTATTATGCCATAAATATGATATATGACCTAATAAAAATACTTTAAAAAGAAAGGAATGCAGACGGGAAACGAGTTGCTAAAAAATGATCTATTAATGCAAAACTAAATTACATAAATTGCATATTTAATATGGATTCGTTAATTTAAGGAGAGTGAGTCGTTGCAGAGGACGTGTCGAAATAAGCGTCGTTGGGAAACAGAACGGGAAAGGGGCCATGTTTATCCTTCACGATCCACGCCTCGTCTATTATAGCGCCATCCTGTGAACAGATTCCAGACTAAATTTGGTTAGGTGTAAATATTTAAAAGAAAAATATATTAGTATAAATTACCTTATCGTCAGAAACCATATCGAGATACAAATGAGTGCGATTATGAATTACGAGGCGAGTGTATCCGTAATCGCTATTACGAACCGCACTCCACTGTGGCAAAACTTTCCTAAAGAAATCCACCTTTTCGCGATTTCCCTGGAGATTTAAGCAAAGTTTGATATTTCATATATTACCTACCACACAAATAAGCAATCTACTTACTGCTGAGCCTGTTGTGATGTGAACTGTGGCCCTAGGATTGTGATAAGGTGATTCTGTGCTGCCGTTATACACCTAGTCGCCAACGAAAATCAGATTAATACATACAAAACTACAATATTACATTCTAAACATTTAATTTATCTTACTCTTTTGTTGTACAAAGGCCACATCCTCTCGTAGGAATGTTCGTGAGCCCAAAATGCCAGATCGACGCCATATTTGTATAGCAACGTCTCCAAACCGTATTTTTTCGTGATCGGTAATCCGACACGTGTCTATGGAGATATAAAAATATTTAGATGCGATTAAAATATAGGAAAATTACTTAATGATAAGTGCTAACCAAAGTTTTATCCCAAGAACAATCGCGGATGTTGTTATTGGAACAATACATGGGTCTGTGACCGAATACCACAATCCAAGGATGTTTCTTCCTATTTTCTGGTAAATTTGCTTCCTGTATAAGTAGAAATTAATCGTTAATCCAACGTTATACTTTGAATAGAAACAGAATAATAGCTTATTTACTCACAATGAGGAGATTTTCCAGCCAGACGTACTGCTGTTCGATGGCAGAAATCCCACCAAGTTCCAGAAAATAATACACTTCGGTGGACAGAAATAAAAACAGAGTGGGACCGACTTTCAAGCTGTGGAAACACCATCGCTATATATGAATTTAACTCATTATTTACAGTTCTTCATTGGTTTACAAGTGTTAAAAGGAAAGTAGAAACAAACCTGTACATCATGTTATCTTCGTTTCCTGGCATATTGAATCTCACTCTATAATTACTGAAATTCCTGCAATTAAACGAAGAATAATTACACGCTTTTCGTATATTCTTATATCGATATATTGTTCTTACCAGAAAGATTCGTGATTTCCAACAGTTACCATATACGGTATGAGTGTCGTTATGGGTTCAATTAAACGCATAAAGAGATCGCCAACTCTTCCTTGCACCTATCATAACAATCTTTCAAAATCTTTCTTTGAAATTTGGTAAGTTATAAAAGTATATATATATACTCACTAAGTTGAGATCGTACGCTATATCACCTATAAAAGTAGAAAAAAAAAAACAGAATATATTCAATATTTTCTTGTCATCTTCAAGTAAGTTTATCAATGCAAAAAAAAAATATCAGGAAAAAAATATGATTGACAGAATGATCCGGAGAAACAGGAAAAGAGTGTAATAACTAAAGAAACATTTTTTTTAATGAGATATGAGTTGAATAACGAATAGCATCTTAGTAAGTGGATGACATTATCTGTGGTAAGAAAAGCAGATCCACTTTTGAATATGGAAAAGTTTCTTGATACAAGTGTGTAAAAAAGTTTTTTAAGTGGCATCAAATCGATAATATGTACTGTATGTGGCCAACATATAGAGAAATTTATGGTTATTCTATTGAACCAAGAAAAAAATATATTTTTTAGAAGATATAAAATGAAGGAAATGGTTATTGAATATCGCAGATGGTAGATTTTAAGCAATAATCATTTATTATACTAGGAAATATATTTTAAGCATATATTTGCAGTTTTTTCGTTATTTTTCCTTCAGATTCCAATAAATAATACTAACCGTTATGCACCATGAAATCCCATTTTCCGGATTCTGCCTCTTTCTGTAGTCTAGGAGCAGATCTAGCATTTTCTAATCCTAAATCTCCAAAAACAATTATTCTAGGACTCCAATCTGTTCCTTCTGGTACCGTTCTAAAATTGTACACATCACTCCATCCCTTAATGCTACCACATTTGTACCCTTAGAGAGAAAAAGATTTGATTAAATTTTTAAAAATGGGTATGGTTAAAGATAAAAATATACTTACAATATGTAGAATTAGGTTGTAAATTTTGTAAACGAACGGTGTGAACATACTGTTTATTGATGATAAGGGCTCCATTATTAAGCATTTTCCTGGTTCCAACAGCCTGTCGGTCTAAGAACGAACTGGAAGTACCATATTGTACGAAAGAAAGCTTAGGATTATCGGGAGTATTCCACATCACTACCATTTCGTTCAGGTTGTCTAGAGTAAGAAATATCAGCAAAAAATTGCGGAAAATAACAAGAAAAACAATGCAATCATCTTGAATTAACTTACTTAAGTAGTTACATTTACACTTACCACCGATTGCGAGATGAATTTGTTCTGGTTGAAATCTCTGCATGAAAACAGGAGTGGCAATAAAGAAAATCGCCAGATGCCGAAACATGATTCCACATATTAGATCCGTGCAATCGATATCCGACTAAAAAATAAAAGCAGAAATATTGTAGGACATAAGTACAGGTCGACCACCTCGATTGGTAAAAGGTGTGCGAGCCTCATGACCTAAACGTTGCATCTACCTGATTTTTGCAAACTTCTTCGCTTCTGAAACCGGTTCAGTTGCTTGACACTTCCAAGTATCACGTTACTGGTTCACAGTTTGGATCTAAAAACCGCGATTCCTCTGACGTACACACAACTTCTCAATGTCAAGTTCGAAATCTGACTTGGCATTCTGAAAAAAAGCAAAAAAAAAAAAAAAACAGCAAAAAAAAAAAAAAAAAAAAAAAAAAAAAAAAAAAAAAAAAAAAAAAAAACAGCATTAAATTATTATAAAATAATAAAAATGCTACCCTGTGCTTCTTCATCACATGTGATGATTTATGCCAATTTAATTAACTAAAAAAAGATTTAACCTAACAAAAACATTAGTTACATTTTTATCTTAATATTTTTATTAAAAAAATATATAATAATAATAAAAATCGGAAGGTTAATAACACGAAAAAAAAATTATTTAAGTTGAAAGCATGCGAGTGATTTTACAGAATAAAAATTAAAGTTGTGTTAATAAATTAAATCATCATCATTGCACAGTTCTGAGAAAAAAAAAGAAATCTGGGAAAAATTATTAATTTTAAAGATAATTTTTCATAAAAAAATAAATATTGCGATAAAAACATTTTTTATGCATTAAGTAGTTTGTTAACAGAATTGAATATTTCTGGAGAAATAAAATTGATATTTAAAATTCAATTATCGTTTTTTAAAATTTTTGTTGTTGTTGTTTTACAAATAAATAAATTAAATTAATTTTTTTAATTATTTGGTAATTATATCATCTGGAAAACTGTATCTGAATGATAATTAAAAATTGATATATATAAATATATATTTAATGAATTCAATTAAAAATTTAATAAAGAAACCAGAATATTGTATGCATGTAAGTAATCATTCAGATATTTCATTAATTTTTTTGTGATATTGAAGAAAGAAAATATCTTTTTTTTCTCAAAAATAATTAATTTATTACCTATACAATATTCTAGTTACATTGATTTATTTATTTTTTTAATTACGGATCTATAAACTGAATATAGTAGTTTATAGATCCATAAAAATGTCTTCTAATCTTGCTGATTCCATTTTCTATCGCTGTAGAAACAGCTAAAAAAAAATTAAAATTGGAAGATTGCTGTAATATAGTGTGTATTATGAGACAATAGCGATCCAACAGCTATTCGCGAACGCAAACGCGACGTACGAACGCGAGAGTGTCGCGCCGAGCGGTTGCCAGTGAACACATTCGCTTGCAGTCGCTCGGCGCAATGCGTTAGTTGCCTACGACGCGTTCTTAAAAAACTATTTCCATGATCATTATTCATCGTTTTAACGAGTAGGTCAATTGACTGGCATTTAATATTTAAAACTAAATTTTAAAATTCTAAAAAAGATCATTTATATACAATAATTTATTTTTGTTATACGTTAGACGATGTTCAGGCGATGCGCGGATATTAATGGCACATAATTTCCTCTCCACATATTTACGAACAATTTTATCTCTCTTATTATATCTTACACCGTTTTGTTACATTATCGTAACGTCACGCATTTGTGACATCACCTATTATCATTGTAATAACGATACATGCAATATGATTAAGCATGTTAGTTGATGTCGTAGCGAAGTATCGATATATTTGGAATTCTGTGTTCATCCCAATATTTATTTTTCTAATTTTTGAAAATATTTATATGTAAAACTTTTTCATAAATCGAAATAGCTGCGACACATAAATTATAATGAAAATCTGGAGGATTTCACATACATTTTTATCCCATCCAGAATCTTGAATTCTAATGATCTATCTTAGAATTATTTATCTTTGGAATTCTGTATTCATCCCAATATTTATTTCTCTAATTTTTGAAAGTATTTATATGCAAAAATTTTTCATAAATCGAAATAGCAGCGACACATAAATTATAATGAAAATCTGGAGGATTTAACATACATTTTTATCCCATCCAGAATCTTGAATTCTAATGATCTATCTTAGAATTATTATTTCTAAAATCCTTAACCATTCCTAGGTAATATAAAGATCTAGCAATATCGATATTTAATCAAATTTTATGGAACAGATGTTTCCATCGTGGCAACCAAAGTCCCCTAATTCCCTAAACGATTATAACCCTTTAAAGCTAGCCAATCACCATCGAGTTTACAAAGCGTCACGACGCGTCCATTGCCAAGACGCATCACTCTCCTATTTACTACCGGGTAATAAGACGGCGAGCGATTCAATGCGATCCGTCGTGCATCGCTCTCTTATTTACCACCGGGTAATAAGACGGCGAGCGATTCAATGCGATCCGTCGTGGCAACGCGACGCGTCATGACGCTTTGTAAATTCTATGGTGATTAGCTAGCTTCAAAGAGTTAATTATGTTTGATACTGCATGCCAAATTTTCAAAGATTCTAAACATGTATAGTTGTCATAGATAGGTTTTTTTTTCTTAGATGGCTTTAAGACTTTTCTAATCCGTTGCTATTGAAGAGAAAAATATCCCACGGGACGTCCCCAAAATATCTGGGCCGGGATCGATAGGATCCACACATGTTGGAAAATTTATTCTTGAGATCCAGGCACGGTCTGATGATCTCTGTCCTACACAATCTGGCTGACTTCTCTGTAGGGATGAGTAGTCTGTAGAAGAACTTTCCCTCGCTACTTTAGTACCTACTTGAGTGGAAAGTGATAATATCATTGACAAAGGAATACACTCCACGAGTCGCAAATATCATAGTGAAACTTGGAATGAACGTGGATTACTATTTGGAGAATCCACGTCCATTCCAATATATTTCATGGCCATCCATCCGAATCAATAATCAGATCTTTTGAGTTTTCGACGCTTTCTATCTTTGCTAGAAAATAAGCATTCCGTCAACTGATTTCGATTTTCAGGAGGATAGAGATGCTCCTAAACGTTGGCTAAATTAATTTGAAGTAAGCTGAGGAATTACAAATTACATAAGCGGTCATTTTAGAGCCCATCTAGAGCGTGTCTATACTCATGATAGAATCAACCAAAAGATTGGAGTTCAAACTGATTTGGCCTGAAAATCCGTCTTGAAAATCTAGGAGTGTAGCAGAACAGAATTGAATCCAGGCCTCCTAGGTTCTTTATCATACGGTCATCTGGCTGATTTTTGGAAACTGGTAAGATGGCCGCCTGGTTAAGCGATTGCTTATCATTTAGAAGAATATAGTCGACCAAATGGCCGCGTAGTAGAGCAGTCGCGCCTTGGAGGTTCCGGATCTCACACTTCTAGGTTTTTAGGATTGGTACAGGACCAGCTTATTGAATAGCATCTTTTAACCTTTGATCCCAGCATAGGTATTGGCCAATCTGTGATAGGATTTAAAAATGGCCGTCGCTAAATACGCTATATCTCATATACGATATGGCAGCTTAATTAATAATCACCCTAACCTAAGCTAACAGACTGGATTCAAATCTCGGGTCCTATGCTTCTAGAATTTTTCTAGTTGATCTTGGTTCGATCTATTGAATCTATTCCTTATTTGATAGCTGATTCCACTATGGACCACCCATGGAAGACGGCATATGGTGGGCATCAGAATGCCCCGTCACTTAATAAGCTCTGGTTCGAAATTCGACGTAAAAAAACAAAAAAAAAAAAGCCACTACTACTGAAAAATCTGAAGGTCTAGGTTTTTCTGTGAAGTTTTTTACCACTTTCCACTCGATGAATACTAAGCAGCCGAGAATTTTTATGCCCGCTAAGGCTGTCTATATCCCTGAAGTCGTCGGTCGAATTTGCCGCGTGAAACGCTTCGGTTTTCCACACTGGAGGACCCGGTTTCGAGTCTCGGGTCCTACCTCTTGAAAATGTTTATCATGGGATCTGAGCCCGGACCGTCGATCCCCGTCCTCCACAATCCGGTTGACCCTTCTGCAGGGATGGGCAACCTGTGGAAGGGCTTGTTTTGTCCCGTCATTTAATATTCTTATAGAATGGAAATGACGTAATTAGTTGACAAAAAAAGGTTTAAAAAATCAGGGTCAGCTGTCAGGGTTTTAAAAAATCCCTGGGGTCAGCTGTCAGGTAAAGATAGAGTTCAGCAAGCCGGACCAGGACCTCTCCTGAAAAAACATGCGGTATGAGATCCTGATCTCCAGGATTAAAGCAGAGTACGCTTCCATTGCTGTCATCCGATCGATTTGGAATATTGTTCACGGCAGCTACTTTGAGTTCATAACAGACTAGCCAACACCAATGGTTAGTCGGCTGGATGGCCAGTATAAACGTACTGTGCTTCTACCCTGGAAGATACAGGTTCAGTCCTTGGATCCCACACCTCCACTTTTTTCAAGAAGGGTATAGACCTAACCCGTTTAATTCCTTTCTCTGACGGTTGATTTCAGTGAGGGAGATCCATGGTGATTCTGAAATTCCCCACCGCTTAGTACTGGTTGAGTGGAGAACGACGTTAAGTCACATAGAAAAAACATGAGTCGGCTGGATTATCTGCGTGGAAAAGCTTCGGCTTTCCACTCTGGAGGATCCGAGTTCGCTTCTCGATCCCACTCCTTGGAAATATTTATCACAGAATCCAAGTCCGGCCGTCGATCAGTCTTCACAATCAAGCTGATCCCACCGCAAAGATAGGCAGCCTGTTGAAGGAAGTTTTTTCGCCCCGTCACTTAGAACTGTCTGAGTGGAAAGTGGCGACATCTGTTACAAAACAAAACACTCACGATGGATCAAAATTTAATGTATGGATCCCGAGTTGACCCCGGAAATTGGTAAGTTATTTCTTAACCACGCGGAAATCAGCCGATTTAGAGCTATAAGACTTAGATCAGGGATGCACAAACCGCGGCCCCCCGTTGATTTGTTGGCTGCCCGTCTTATGTGTTATTTTAACAAGTCACACAATCAACGAAATATTATTTGTAGTTTTGAACAATACATTTTCAAATAATATTTTTCTGATGTGAAATTATGTTAACAGTGGTTCGATAATGATGTTTTTAAACAATAAGGAAAAATTAATAATAATATTTGTAACATTTTTTATTTTTACTGCATTTGTGTGTGAAATAGGTAATTTAAAAAAAATTATAAGTACACACGCACAAGGTAACACGGCCGTTTAACTAATGAACATGCTAATGAAAATTTAAATCAATTTTGCGTTTGGCTCATACAAATTTCAAACCTAACATAAAAGTCGGCGGATTGGCCGTGTGGAAACGCTTTGGCTTTCCAGTCTGGAGGACCCGGGTTCGAGTCTTGAGTCCCACTCTTGAAAATATTTATTATGGGATCTGAACCTGGTCGGTCGATCCCTGCCCTCGACAATACGGCTGACCCCTCCGCAGCGGTCAGCCGTATTGTTCTTGTTTGGTATAGTATTCTTCCAGAATAGAATGTGGCGTCATCTGTTGACAAAAAAAGAACCTAACATAAAAGAAAATTGTTAAATCAATGTAATACCACACATAGGGTTGCCACCTCTCCAGGTTTGACCCGGAGACTCCGGGTTTCAGCGAGTTGTATCCGGGCACCGGGTTTAAGTATTATTTCTCCGGGTTGTGTATTAAATCCTCCACATAATTATAAAGATAAATAATATCGTATATTAGAAAATCAGAACTTGTATGCAAAGTGTGTAAAGGATTGAAGAGGTCTGTTACGTGTATCTCGTATACGGAATAGCTGGCGTGGTTGGTGGTCCAACGTCCACAACTGGCGCAAGCCCATGTTATATAGTTGTCCCCACTCTTTGCGTTGGTCGTGCTTGCATGTGACTGTTGTCTAGTTAGTCACGAGAGATCTAACTTATATGCTATAAGTAATATGTGGAAAGCAATTTTTCGATTATAGGAAATACTTGGACCAACAACCGTAAAAGGATGTAGATTGAGCTAGTAAAGGCAGGATTATGCACAAAACTTAATTTCGACATGAGCTATCGAGAATTTTATGAATTCATAAAAATAACCAGAAAATGCCAATTTTGTGAATACTATGATGTAACTAAGATAAGAAATACACATGGAAAAGTCTACTTAAATAATAGATTATTATACGGTATGTTAACTGATATAGATTGCATATTTTTCTTCTTATTTATCTGTTGTTGTTTTATACATAAAAATACATAAAATGCTAAGGTATTTTTATTAATATGTATGTAATGTGGATAGTAAATAACTATTGACTACGATGTAAGATAAGAAATATACATGGAAAAGTCTATATAAATAATAGATTATTATATGCTAATTGATATAGATTGCATATTTTTCTTCTTGTTTATGTATTGTTGTTTTATACATAAAAATACCGGTACATAAAATGCTAAGGTATTTTTATTAATATGTATGTAATGTGGATAGTAAATAACTATTCTGTGATCATTAGAATTGTATTTAATTTGTAGGAATTTTGGAACGTGATTTTTTTATAAATAATAATTTATATAAATAAAAAAATTAAACATATGTATGTATGTATGTTTTTTTTTGGATCATCGTCACCGGGTGAGACCTAGGTCTTAGGTGACAACCCTAACGACACATCCAATTAAAAATTCTTTGTTTACTTTTATGTTTCTTTGTAACATGTAATTAATAAACATGATAAAATATATAATTTTCGTGGCCCTCCTATAAGTCATAGTGAATCTATGTTACCCTTGGTCTTAAATCTGTGCATCTTAAATGAACTCCGATGTTCATCAGTTGGATCAGCCGCATAGAAACACTTCAGCTTTTCCATCAAATGATCCGAATTCACCTCTACATTAGTCGTCTCGATTTGGCCTGTCAATCGGTCCTCTACAATCTGATTACTCTGTTATGGACAAAGTGAATACGGGCATTATAAATAATGCCCGTATTAATCACAATAGCCAGCTATTATAAATAATATCCGGTTATTACGAATAATGACAATCAAAATCGGGTATTGTAATAAATTTCACATTGTTTATCATAATTTATCACATTGACGGGTTAATATGAATATTGCTATCATATGGTCGAGAAAAGTGATGGTAATGAAATCTTTCCGTCAGCATTAAAAGCGGTAGGGATTGGAAAGGAGGGAAGTGATCATTCTTCTCCTTTAAGCTGATTTTTATGATTTTATCATAATTTTGACAGAATTATAAAATTTTATTTATAATACATTTTGTTAACATTAATTAAAACAGTTAATAATACTTACCTTTCAAAAATATTCTAGTTTGCGAAATTTTCACAAATTATTTTGTTATAAGCTATATGCAAGAGTTGCCAAAATAAAATTATTTATTGAAGATTTTTATGTAATTAATCGTACATAGATATGGTAAAGCATCGATTATCCGGAGTAATTGTTATCAGGGTGTCAACGCTTTACTGTAATATGCCCGATTTTGATTGTCATTATTCATAATAGCCGGGCGTTATAAATAATGCCCGTGTATTAATCACTTTGTCTATAGCAACTCTATCCACTAATGTAGGCGGCCTATGGCAAGTTCTGAATTCATCTACCGCTTAGGAACCATAAATTAGAAAATTGTGCTATCCATTGATAAAAATTGAATTCCGACTCTAAAAGAGAAGACTTCTGAATTCGTCTACCTCTTATGTCCAGAATCGATCTCTTCGTGACGACGGCCTAACAGTCACGTAGAAGCAGTGACGTAACCAGCTTTTTTTGTGAGTGGGCCACACCTATATGAAAGAACATTCTCCTCTATGCGCTTTATTAAATCGTATTTACTTAACAGAATGCTTGATGATTTAGCAATCATGTTCATTGAGAGAAAAATCGCAAAAGTTCTCGATTTGGACAAAGTAATCGATCGTTTTGCATCATTAAGTAAAAATCACTGCAAAATTTTGTATTGATCTGATATCAAATAAATACTTATATTTACCAGCATTTTGAAACTTTATTCTTTCCAGCTAATCGCATTAATTAAGTACTGCGTAAAATGTGCAAAGGAAGCATTTTTTCGCATCTTGTAAATAAAAATTTTTTATCGCTATTAGCGTGAAATTACATGGGCTTAAATTATGCTTGTGGTTTTTTTATTTTCATTTTTACGGAATCAAGGCGTCTTGGATTATGAGGGTGTTTAATGTATTCGGTTGTAAATTTTCATTTTTACAAAACTGAAGGCGTCTTGGGTTATGTGGAGTTGAATTCTTGCGGTATTCAATTTTACGTTTCGGGCTATTATTCAGGGTGGGCCAGAACTTTCAATGCATGAGCCACGGCCCATCCGTAGTTACGTCCCTGCGTAGAAGTGTATTAAAACACATTTCAACACATTTCCAAATATTTTTTGAATAATGACCGGCCGCAATTGATCCTTTCTCCAGATGCAATTAACGTTTATTACGCACATTCAATGTATAAGAACTTGCTATATATATATATATATTTTTTTTTTTTATCGATAGATGACACCACTTTCCAATCTTTCAATTATTAAGTGGAGGAGCAAAACAAGCCTTGTCACATGCAAACACCAACGAAGGATTCAGCCGGATTACATAACGATCAACCGGCTAGGCCAAGATCAGTCATATAAATTTTCAAAGATGTGCTGGTTTTGATCTTGATAAGAACATGTGAGAACTTTGAGCACAAACGAAGCATTTTTCCAGTCTTTCTTCTTTGTTTTACCCATAATAGGCATAGAATGCTCCAACGTCGGTTTGGGTTGTCCACATTTTGATGATGTCAACTGTCAGGTGAAAGATGAGAGTTCAACAACCCAGGCTCGGATCTCTGAAAAAACTTAAGGAGACATGGGTTCCGGGAATTCAACTCAATCATTAAGGTGATAAGCCATACTTTCTCA
Source organism: Olivierus martensii (assembly GCA_000484575.1). Classification (NCBI taxonomy): domain Eukaryota; kingdom Metazoa; phylum Arthropoda; class Arachnida; order Scorpiones; family Buthidae; genus Olivierus; species Olivierus martensii. Next base: position 20,043 of record AYEL01077624.1, read on the forward strand.
CGCAGCTATCCAGCTGATGCATTTTCAATCGTTCACCGATTTTCGTCGTCTACACTCTAGTAAAGTGGAAACCTTGTGGCAAAGTCTACTTCGCCCCGCCCTTTAAATAAGAACAGATTGGAAAGTGGCGTCATCTACTGAAAAAATATCTCGTGTGATTAGACGAAATAACAAAAACCTATCGCCGTGTTTATCACACGCAGCCAATCCTCCCAATCGCTACTTAGTAGTGAATCGTACGAAACTCGGCGTTAACTTGAAAATCCATAGCCTTCGAGATGAAAAGCAAACGAATTCCACTCAGTCATCTGGTCGATCTCGCGAGGATGTCATCCAAAACGTTAAAGGTTAGAAGGTCATCAGATCGATTCCAGACTCCAAAAAGTCAGTCCGACGAGTGCGAGGAACCGTACTAATTTTTCACGTAAAATCCGGATTCAAATACCGATCCACATATATGATTTGTGAGAAATCACGATCTTGCTTTCCGATTCCCAGATTTTATTAATCTGCTGATCCTAAAACATCCAACATCCCATGGTGCCCTGGATTGGTCCCTTCGTTTAATAAGCAGCATAAAATGAGTATGAAAATTATCATGACTGACAACTATAGGATAATTTATTTAATTAGAGAACTATGCTATGCTAATTATATTTTTCCAAACATTAATCCATAATGACTGATAAAAATTAAATTCTAAATATTTTTCTAGCATAAAGATAATGCTGTACCTGAAAAAAAAAAAAAATATAAAAAATTCAAATATAGAAGCTATACCTTCCCTTAAAAAAATTAACAATTATGTAATAAAAGGCATTAATGTAGTTCTCATTACAATTATATATTAAAATATATATTAATAATTACAGAAAATATTAAGGCCCACTTCAAATTATAGTATACTGTATATTATTATTATTACTTTAAATAAGCATTTGTATTTATCTAAGATGTAAATTTTTTTGAAATAATAATTATTATTTCGAAAAAAAAAAATAATAATAAAACTAATATAAGAAATAAAATTCAATGTACTATATTAGAAATTATGGTTATCTTATGCCGAATTAAAAATTAATAAATTTTTAAAATAATTTTAGGAATCTGTGTACAACATATTTTCTATAAAAAAAGAATTACTACTGTTTTCATGTCTTAATAATTCATTCATAGAAATGTTGATACCTTTAAAAATTTTAATCATTTTCAATTTTCTTGTATAAATTTTTTTATTCTAATATTAGAAAAATGTAGTTTGTTCATTTATAATAATTATTAAAATATATTTATATCTAGCGACTTATTTGGAATTTTAAATCCTATTGAGTAATAAAAACAAAGACGAAATTATTAACAATAAAATATCACAATCATTTCATAACGGAATTATATTATTACATTTTATAAAAAAAAAATTTTAAACAAATACGGAATTATCAAAGATAACGTACAATGTACTGTATTAAAATTTAAATAAATTACTAAAAAAAAAAGAAAATATTTCACTTAAAATTTTCTATAAATGGATTTATCACATAACTGTTTTTAATAGATTTAATCTAATTTTATATTTACATTATTGAATTGCAAGCAGCAGAACAATTCTATTTATTTAAATGAAAACTTTTATTAGATTTTTGACAATTTACTTTAATTCATATTAATACTTTTAAGGGAGAAAATAATTTTTACCTTTTAACTAAAATAATTTGTTCTTTCTAATTGTATTGGAAGGAGAATAATTAATTATAACTAATAATAAATCAGAATTTATCTAATTTATTAAGATCAATTCAACTTATTATTAAATTATATAATTCTACTGAGAAATTGATTTAAATTTTTATTAGATAGTTTAAATTAGAAAATTAATTTGTTTTCTTACTTTTACTCTTTCATCAGTAAAAATGAATTAGCAAAAATATTACTGGCAAGTCAAAGTTTAAAAACTTTAATTTCATATTAAAATTAATTGTTTATACTATATATAATATATAACAAAGAAAGTCACTTCATTATTTTTTATTCTATTTTTTAAATTAATTTTGAATTTAAAATTTTACTTGCCTTCATATTTTCTTTGCATTATGGAAATACTAAACATTATTTTTAGACAAAACATTTCCAATCAAAATATGTAATTAAAATAAGCAAATTATAAAATAATGAACTCATGGATGAGCACAATATTTAAATATCAATTTTTATTTAAACAGTGATATAATAATAAATATATTTTTATATCACTATTTAAATATACTAAAGCTGCAGCTTAAATTGAAATACATATATACTAATCATAGCACTAAGACAGATACAATAAAATAAACAACTATAACTGCAGAAAGTACTTTTGGTTTTATTAAACCCACTTCAATCTGCGTACAAGTGTTCAAACAAATAGCGATCAAAATTTGTTTATTTTATTGCACCTTTCTTCATGCTACAATTAGTATTTATTTATTAAGACAGTGATTTAATTAATTTTTGAATACATTATGAAATACATATATTGAACATATGTAATTAAATAAAATAATTTTGAAATATTGAATATTTATTTTAGAGTAAAAGTTTTATAAATATATTATAAACATACATCTCTGAAATTGTCTGTAATCTTAAGTGGAAATGAAAAAAAGTTAATATTTTGTGTTTTATAATAAGAAAATTAAAAAATTTTCACAGCTAATTTTTATCAATTATACAGATACTAGTTCTTAATAATAAAGACATTATTTCAAATGCTGAAGAATAGGCTTGTTTTTTCCCAGTAAATTCATCTAAAAGAATATCCTTTTTAATTTCTAAAATTGGTTTAATATTTTCGTCGATATTAAAATTAGGACTGTTTAGATAAGTCCATTTAACAGATGGTAATTCTGCTTTTAAAAATTGTCCACACATACAAACATCATTTGTTGAATTCCAGAGATGGCCATATATGTTATCTAGTTTAAAATCACATTTTTTACCTGAATGTACATTTACTGCAATCTCACATAAAACAGAAAGAAAATTTTCTGTTACAATTAATACTTGTTCATTAGAACATCTGAAAACTTGACATATATCTTCAACTGTATTATTAATCTGAAAAATAAAAAGCAAAATTAATTAAACAATTTTAAAAATTTCACAATTACAATATAACAGATGAATAATTTCAATATTACCACTTTATGCAAATATGCTGCCAAAGAAGTTTCTGTACATCCTGCTCCAAAAAATAAATAATTCCCAGCAATTAATTTATATAATGTATCCATTGCTTGTTTACATACAATCTAGACAAATAAAAATAAGAATTTCTGAATTTATATATTAAATAATTAGGATAGTCTGCAAATACAGCAATTTAATAATTTTTTACTATTTTAATTTTTTCAGACAAAGCACTAAAAAGTTATTACATAAAATAAGTAGTTTTATAATAAGAAATATTTTAATACATTTCAAAACAATGCATATATGCAATTTTTTTAAACCTTTTATCTCTGTATTATTGAAATAAGATAAAATGGTTTATTTACATATGTAAATATTTTTATTTTTCTTTCTATAAAGAAAGATATTTTAAGAGAGACTTATCTATCTGTAATTTATTTAAAAATAAAACTGAAAAAATTATTTATATATCTTAATAGTGAATTTATAAATTTTGTTTCATAATGAGAAATATTTATTTATTTATTTATTTACCCTTCATCCTAGGTTTACATTCCCCCATGGATGCCCCTTTTTACTTAAAATATTACAAACTGAAGCACTTGACGTAGTTGGTTGCATAAAAATTTTTATTTGGAGTATTTTCGATTAGTTCAATAACCATCTTCAATGAAAAAATACAAGATTTTTCATTGAAGATGGTTATTGAACTAACCGAAAATACTCCGAATAAAAATTTTTATGCAACCAACTATGTCAAGTGCTTCAGTTTGTAATATTTTAAGTAGTTTAGGATAAACACATTAATAGAGAACGGAATTATTTATTTTTATTAAATAAATATAAATAAATGCTTGTTATTTTAATAAACATTACTATAAATAATTTAAATTTTATAAGTTTTTATAAATGAGACTATCAACAGTTCAGAAAAATTGTTCAGATAATCTGATAGATTTTATTTAGTACTGCTCTTGATTAATCCATTATAGTTATATATAAATACTGATGTTCTTCAAGTTATGAACATTCAAGATAAACTTATATAAGAACATCCCATTTTATCTTCAAAAAGTTTGAAGATAAAATGGAAATTTTAGAAAATTTTTCAAAAATGTTATAAGAATTTTTAGCAACAAATCTAATATAACACTACATAGTTATTTAATATGTTATTGTAAGTGATACAGCTTTCATTAAAAATCTTTTCATTATAACCAGCCATTCATATTCAAATCTCTGAAATAATACTCTTAATTAGTTCAATTAACATGTATTATACAAAACAGTATATGCAGTGTATTAAGCATTTCTAGATTCGGCATATGAATAGATTTTTTTGTTACAAACAAAATTTATAAATACATATACATTATATTTGTAATTCAACCCAACTTCAATGCTGAAGTTGAGTTTAACCAAAAGTACTTTGCCTATTAAAAAAATTTTTTTTTAATCTACTGGTATTTCATGTCTTGATTTAAGAATTTTAAATAAATTACGAATATAAGCAGTGATAATTTTACATTTTTTATATTTTCTTAAACTATTTTTTACAATAAATCATTATTCTAATAAAAATAATGATTTATTAGAATATTTAATTGAATATACAAAATACAGATTTTTTTTTCTTTCAAACAAAAACTTAATGATATAATAGATAAGTAAACTTTAGATAAGTATCAAATTATGTATTTGGTTTTTAAGAACAATACAATTTTCTGTTTTTAAAACGTAAAAGTCAGACAGAAATTAATGAAACAACAATATATAGAACAGTGAAAAAGAAAAGAATCAATGTTTTGAGAAATTAGGCTGCTAAAAAATTTTTTTGTGGAAAAAAGTCTAATAGAAACCATTTAATTAAAAATAAACAAATCTGCTCATATAAAAAAGTTTATGCTATAATTTCTTAGATCTATTCTAAATAAAATAAAACAGTTTAAACAGACCTGAAGGAAGGATTTAATAAAAGTAATTCTTATTAAAAATAATTTTATTATATCTGATTGTGTTTAAACTATTTTATTTATTACTGAAAGATGATGGCTATATTTTTATTATGAACTGTTGTAATTTTATGTTGATTAAATTTGATGTACTTCTTATTTTAATAAGAGTAAAAATTTTATATAAGTATTACATATCAATATATTAAAATAAAAAAAAAGATCATTCTAGTTGCTTGGCAAAAATATCTATCAATCATTAGGCATACAGTATAAAATATTATATCATCAACTGAGTATGTTAAGTATACTAACTAATGTTTACTGTTTAAAAAATGTTATTAACAAACTAAAGTAGAAGACATACTGGTAACAGAAGCAGTAAGTGGCATTGGGCAGGCCATATAGCAAGATACACCAATAACCAACGAACGAAGAGAATTACAGAATAACAATCAAGGCAAAGGAAAAGATATCCTGGCAAGCAATGCAAATGATAGAGAGATGATATAAGAAAAATAATTGGTTCCTAGTGGATGCAGATTGCACAAGATATGTACATCTGGAAACAGGAGGAGGTATATCCAGCAGTGGATGAAATAAGAAATGCTGATGATGATTATTTATATTGTACTAGATTTTAATTAGAAGCATTATAATAGTTTGTTTATTCAATGAAATAATGTGTTTTTTAACAGAAATATGACAGTAGCTCATGGTAAGAAATCAAATATATATGGATATTAATTAGTAAAATAAAATACGATTTTCAACATACACTGCTGGATTCAGAACACATTTGCTTGTTTTTATAAACTAAGATTTGAAAATATATATGTTTATTTAATTTATAGTCACTCTTCCTTCTACCAGTTAAATTAAGTTTTATCATATTTTATTTATCAATATTCACTTTTTTATTGCTTCAATAACTTTAAAATTCATTTAATAAAAAGCATTGCGAGTATCTTTGAAATACAGAGAATCTCTCAAATAAACATATTTTAGAAATTATTCAAATAAAATTCTTAGACATGATGATTACATTTTTACCTTGTTATTCAGATTTTCATATGAAAAATTATTGGATATTGAATTTCAATATTAGCATGAAGAATAAAACAGATACTATAATCTATAAATGTCATCAAAATTGTGCTGGAAGATGATTGAAAGAATTTTAATATTAATTTTTTTTTTCTGAATAAAATAATATAGTTTATTATAGTACATTGCCCTACACAAGAAGGTGCAGTTTTAGTTTAAAAGATTTATTAAAAATGCCAAAATATATTCGTATGTAATCAAAATGATAAGAAAACGAATTAGCATTTTTAATTTTATATAAAATAATTTAATTTGTTACGCAAATTAATCAGAGTATTAGGATATTTGTTCCCTTCAAAATAAAATTCACTTCATCAAATTGTTTATTCTAAATCCAATTAAAATGCATGAATTAGCATTTTTAATTTTATATAAAATAATTTAATTTGTTATGCAAATTAATCAGAGTATTAGGATATTTTTTCCCTTCAAAATAAAATTCACTTCATCAAATTGTTTATTCTAAATCCAATTAAAATGGACAGTTGCAAATCCTATCTCATAAACCATAACAGACAGATAAAAATTTTCAATTGCAAACTTGTTCAGCATTCAATTCTGAACATATGAAAAAAACTTCATCAAAATCTGATGAATAGTTCTCCTAAAAATGAAACACTTAGTATCGATCAATGTCAATTCCTTGAAATGCAGATGATCAGTTTGCCTACAAACAGCAATTGATGAGGCCACAACAACTTTCATTCTTGCATAATAGGCTACCATTAGAGAATCTTCAAGACTGCATCATTATTGTTTGTGCAGAGATTTCTACTGAAAATTAAAGGCTGTAAGGAACTCCATCAATTATACTTGGGTGCTGGTGGAAAACATTCTGAGCACAAGTTTATTTTTGCTATTGATTAGGCTCTGTGTTTTCAATTTATTGATTTGGGGTGTTATGTTTTGGTGTTACTTTGTTATTTACATGTCAGAAATAAGTGTCAACTCTTTTGATGCAGTAGGCCAGATGGCCGCACGGTAAAGCTGTGCCTTACCACTCTGGAGAATCCGAGTTCAAATCCAGATCCCACACCTCCAGTTTTTTAGGAGAAATCTAAGCCTGGCTTGTTAACACCATCTTTCAACCATCTGGTTGACCCCATTCATGGGTATTGGTTAGCCTGTGATGGGCTCTAAGTGGCCGCTGCCAGATTCAGTATATCCCTTGTGCGATATGGCTGTTTAACCAAACTAAGCAAACCTTTACATGTAAAAATATTTTTGTTTCATTTTTGTGTGAACTATTCATCCAATTTTGATGAAGTTTTTTTTTATTGTATTCAGAATTGAATGCTGAACAAGACTGTAATTGGAAATTTTTCTCTATCTTTTACGGTTTGTGAGATAGGATTTGCAACTGACCTCATTTGCATAATCAGCTTATTTGAAGGTCACCATCAGGTAGCCCATCCATGATTTCCTATTTGTTGGCATTAATAGAATTTTGTAATCTATGATATTTATCAAATTATTTGGAGGGGTACATTTCTTCCATCCTATACATATAATGCAATGTAAGCACATTCAATTCTGGGTCCTTAAGATTTAAACAGAAAGAGTATTCACTCAGTTAATCCAGTGAACCCTATGAAGATAGGTTTTAAAAATAATAAATAGGTTCATAGACTCAGATTCAAACTCAATCATAAGAAAATGTGGTGTGTGGGATTGGAATTGTAGCTGAATCCTCTATGCTTACACCATAAAGGGGTCAACAGGGTGATTGAAAGATGAGGTTCAATAAGCCAGGTCCAGATCCCTCCTGAAAAACTGGAGATATGGGACCTGGATTGAAACCCAGATTCTCCAGGGTGGTAAGCACCCTGGAGAATCTGGGTTTTTTTATCGTGCAGCTATCTGGCCTAATGCATGCAAAGGGTTGAGACTTATTTCTGACATGTAAATAACAAATCAACACCAAAACATAACACTCCAAATCAATAAATTGAAAACACAGAGAAAATCAATAAGCAATCTCTATCACACAGAGATCCAGTAGATAAATAACACTCAACATAAGACAAACTCAGCACTATCATGCAGTAGAGTGAAAATATTTATTTTATATAACTTCGCAAACGTTTTCGGTTTGACACCATTCTCAAGTGACATTTCAAATCATAACGGAACTCAAAAAACGAAGCATATAAGCATTACTATGGTTACAATAGAACATTAGTTCTTCTTTAAATTATTTAAAATTTTTCTTTTACATTATAGTATTCTAAATTAGCCAATGATATGAGAACGAACAAATAACATCAAGGTTACATATTACAATTAATTGAACTGTACCCTTAAGGATACATTAGAATAAAACGTAAATAATAAATATAACCAACCAATCACGGTAAACCTCAAGGGAATTTATCCAAATAAACCTAATTTTACTAGCCAAAGTTTCAAGGGATATAATTTGGCTAGTAAAATTAAGTTTATTTAAATATAATTTATACTGAGAAAATTGTTTATGAGCTTTATCCTGCTTTTACAAGAAATTTATAACAAATGAATGTTTCTAAAGTTAATTAAAGCACCCCTTTTTAATATGATAGAGTATTATCTATACCTATATCATTATTTTCCTGTTTTACATCACTCAGAATCCTCATATATTATATATACAGGGTGGAAGAAAAGTCTGTACCACTCCAAATAACTTGATAATCATCATAATTTTAAAAATCTGTTAATGCCAACAAATAGGAAGTCATAGGTGTGCTACCTAATGGTGACCTTTAAATGAGCTGTTTATACAAATGAAGACAGACTCAACAATTGTTGGTTGCATACGGCTAGGAACCCTCTTCATCACCTCTGCTTCTTCCCATGCAATGCTAATATTTTTGTCAAAAGCCTCTTTAGCTAGCGACGTAGTTAACCTCACTTGTGCTATATCTTTCTTATGTTAGTCTAATCTCCTGGCGAGTTTTCTTGTGGTAACACCCCCGTATGCTGCCTCCTTACTTTCTCCTTCTTCCCTTATCGGAATTCTATATACACCTTTTTGTTCCATCTTAGTTAGGGGGTCTTTATCATTCCTAACTGCATTAAATATAGTGGTTCCTCTTTCTGGTGCAATCTTTCTATTCATATCCCTTGCCACTTTCTTTATCACATTCACATTCCTCAAATGTTATGGAACTGGGACAAAATCTTTATAGACTGTTCTCTGTGGTCTTATCGAGTTATTTGTTCCCGCTAGTTTCCTCTTAACCATCCTTAAAATATGTTTCAAAAATGCTCCTGTATATCGATATTGTATTCCTATACTCTTAATATAATTAAGCTCTTCTCTTAAATCTTCTTCTTCTGTATAATACAACAGGGCTCTCCTATAGACGCTTCTAAAAGCAAACTTTTTATAATTGGTCGGGTCATTGGACCAACTTGGAATTAACACTGGCTGGTATATTGATTTTCTATAAACTTTTGTCATGACCTTCTGTCCTCGGACCTGCAACTGAATATCCAGGTAATGAATTGATTCACTACTTACCTGTTCCTTTTTAAGTTTGAGACCAAATTCTTCTAAGGTAAATTGTTCTGCCAGGAGATCCACTTTAGACTCACCTTTCCATAAAACCAGGACGTCATCCACATATCTATTAAAGAACTTTATTTCAGCCTGGAGGTGTGTCATTACTCTACTCTCTAGCGATCTTAACAGAATCTCAGCTAGTGTGCCCATGATGGGGCTACCTATCGGTACTCCTTCTATGTGCTTAAAAACTCTTCCTCTAAACATAAAATACGACCCATAGCATATAGTGTGGACTACCTCTCTTATAAGACCTGAATTACATTGATCTTGTGGTAGGTGTTCTAATATAAATCTGTAAAAGATAAGCAAACTGGCTCAATCTTCAGTGAAGGGTATAAAGCTTCATCATCATATGTGGCAAAAATATTTCCATCTTCTAACTTCATCTCTCTAAATTTATTCACCAGAGTAAAAGCATCCAAATTCTTATCTAGATCATCTTCTAAGATACTATTACACCATTCTCCTATAGTTTTTTCCAAATAATATGTTGGTGCTAATCGTTTTTCTACTATTGGTCTAGCTTCCAACGGATCTTTATGACTATATATGCAAACAGTCTTGGGCTCATCAGTGCCTCGTTTTTTTAACTTCCATATCTGCGAGAACTCCGGGTGCCTACATAATCTATCCACTCTTGCTGCTAATTTCTCAGTAGGGTCTTCTCTCATTATCTCTGCTCTAGTTTTTTTTATGTATTCAAAGAGGAACTCATCATAAACTTCTCTCTCTAATAACACCATCTTCCTCGTTTTATCTTCCCTCGTCATTACATAGCCTTCCTTTTCCATCCAATCTAAAGTCCTCCTTATATTAACTTTATCTTGCTTAGCATCTTTCTTTTTCATCTTATTTTCTTTCTTCCATCTCTGATTCATAAACTTCCATCTTAGATTCTCTTTTTCTGATTCTTCTTTATCTCTAACTATATTTTCAAAGATTGGGATATCATCCGCTAGTGATGTTAAATTAAAGACCACATATGACGGATCTTTCTTTAGTAACTGTTCTGCATAATAAGGGTGTTCTATATTCCCTAAAATTGTTAAAACTTGTTTAAGGTCCAATATTTGCTTCCTATCCTCTCCAAGCTGCTTCTTAAAAATCCATCTAATCTTGTTAATGTATTTTCTTCTTAGCCTCTGCTTATAAAGATCTAACTCTTGCCATATTGAAGTTAAAGGCTTTGTTCTATCTGTTCTCTGATACTCTGTACAGGACTGTTCAAACTGATTTTTGAAACAGATTTTAAGGATGGTTAAGAGGAAACTAGCGGGAACAAGTAACTCGATAAGACCACAGAGAACAGTCTATAAAGATTTCGTCCCAGTTCCATAACATTTGAGGAATGTGAATGTGATAAAGAAAGTGGCAAGGGATATGAATAGAAAGATTGCACCAGAAAGAGGAACCACTATATTTAATGCAGTTAGGAATGATAAAGACCCCCTAACTAAGATGGAACAAAAAGGTGTATATAGAATTCCGATAAGGGAAGAAGGAGAAAGTAAGGAGGCAGCATACGTGGGTGTTATCACAAGAAAACTTGCCAGGAGATTAGACGAACATAAGAAAGATACAGCACAAGCGAGGTTAACTACGTTGCTAGCTAAAGAGGCTTTTGACAAAAATATTAGCATTGCATGGGAAGGAGCAGAGGTTATAAAGAGGGTTCCTAGCCGTACGCAACCAACGATTGTTGAGTCGCTAGAAATTTTAAAGAGAAAAACTAAAGAAGGCCTTATAAATGATAAGTTAGCCTGGGAGCCATTGCAGGTATGGAAATACGCCCTAGGTAGAAGATGAATTCGCTAAAAAAGACATTTTGTTAAATAAGACAATAGTAATCCTATAATAATACATGTTCAAATGTTTAAACTGGGTTACCGTGATTGGTTGGTTATATTTATTATTTACGTTTTATTCTAATGTATCCTTAAGGGTATAGTTCAATTAATTGTAATATGTAACCTCAATGTTATTTGTTCATTCACATATCATAGGCTAATTTAGAGTACTATAATGTAAAAGAAAAATTTTAAATAATTTAAAGAAGAACTAATGTTCTATTGTAACCATAGTAACACTTATATGCTTCGTTTTTTGAGTTCCGTTATGATTTGAAATGTTGCTTGAGAATGGTGTCAAATTGAAAACGTTTGCAAAGTTATATAAAATAAATACTTTTACTCTACTCCATGATATGCTGAGTCTGTCTTATGTTGATTTTAAGAGTTTTAAGCAGTTTAAACAAGAATCATACTTTTGATAAATAACACTGTATAGTTTTCTACATATATCATGATATGATGGTTTTATTGAATTCAAATGTTTTAAGTTTTTGTTGTTTGGCTCTTTATGAAACATTCAATATATTATCACTGACTTTTAATAAATGCTTGTCCTCAATTATCAACATTAATGCTTCATTGAAAAAAATGTATTTTATGAAATTGTTTAACAACAATAGATATTAATGTTTGAAAACATTTTCTCACTCTCTCTCTTTACAGTATTCATACCAGTTTCTAGCAAAAGATTAATAAATAATGATGCAATTGCAAAGATCTCTGTGTGACTTTACACTTAAAGTCACACAGAGATCTTTGTAATTGCATCATTGCTACTTCAAAGGCAGTGGCTTTTCAAATAGTGATTCATAAACAAAAAAGATATCAGTACCCAAATCCCCAGCGCAATCAAGAGGAAAACTGAAGGATGGAGTTCAGTTGATTAGGCTCAGTTCCTTCTTGAAAATCTGAAGGAGTGAGACCTGGAACTGAATCCAGTCCTCTAACATGGTGGCTTTACCACATTCAATGGTACACCATACTGGCTTTACCATATTCATCATGATCATATGGCTTTATCATATGGTAATGTTGAAGGATGGGGTCTGAAGAGCTGGAACCAGATCTCTTTATAAACATGTAGGGTATAGGACCTGGAATTGAACTTGTATACTGCAAATAAAATAAATGACAGCTCTTATGTGGTCTGTCCCTCAATGGTGTCTCTATCTTGTTGTGGTGAGGGAGTTTGCAAGTTCCAATGATCCTGAGAGCTTTGAGGCAGTAGCTTAGCTACTGATAGGGTCTCTCATGCTGGACAGGTCAAGATGAAGAGACCAGACCAAGAGAGCACACTAATCCTCCAGGTTTGGGGGTTGAACATGAGATTAACAACCTCATTTTGTAAAACCTTAATCTGTTACGAATCAAGTACAATCAGAATCTCAATACTGGACAACCCAAGATGAAATTCGACCTATGACCTGGAATAACAGATTGAGATTTGAAACTTGGAATATAAGAAGTTTGTACAGAACAAGTGCACTGCAAACCTTAAATGATGAGGTAAAAGGGACAAAATGGATATAGTGGTAATCCAAGAGATTCAATGGACTGGAAACAATGGACAGAAGCTGGAAGATTATATGTTGTTGTATGGTATAAACACTACAGAAAGACATGAATTGGAGACAAGATTTATGATTAAAAGAAAGCTATTGAAACTCCCTAATAAATTATGCTGCTGTGAATGAAAGACTTAGCAAGCTAAGACTGCAAACAAAGAAGTTTAAAATGACTATAATTAACATATATGCACCCACAGAAGAAACAGATCAAGACACAAAAGATGATTTCTATGACACTCTGGAAGGATTCATTGACAGCATACCAAAAACTGATATAATCATATTGTTAGGGGAATTTAATGCAAAAATAAGAAGAGAAGACAAGCAAACAATTGGAAAATAGAGTTTACATGAAAATTTAAATGACAATGGAATAAGATTAATAAACTTAGCAATTGTAAAAGACCTGGTGATAAGCAGCACAACATTCATAAGAAAAATCATCTGCAAACAAACATGGACATCTCCTAATGGAAGAACTCACAACCAAATTGATCATATTCTAATACAAAGATGATTTAGAAGCAACATACTAGATATTAGAAGTTATAGAGGAGCAGGTTTTCATCAGACCACTATATGCTAGGATCAAAGATGAAAATAAAACTAAATAACAATTACTTCAGTAAAAACAAAAGACAACCAAAGACCAGTATTGATAAACTAAAAAATAATACCATACGATTAGACTCTGCTAATGAAATGGAATCTGAATTTAAAAACGTTGAAGAAACTGAAAATATTGATACTGTATGGCATGATATCAAAGAGTGTATAAATAAAATATCTCAAACAGTTTTAGGGTTACAAAATAAAGTGTATCATAACAAATGATTTAATGATAGATGCAAGCAAGCAATATTAGAAAAGAAAAAACACTAAATATAATTAGCTGCAAAATCAATAAAATAACACCAATTATCAAATATGGAGAACAGCCAGCAAAGAATGAAACAAAATTAAACAAGAAAAAAGAATTTATTTTAAGAAATTGATAAAACGCACTGAAAAAGAGAATAAACAAAAGAACTCAAGAAGTTTTTTCCAAGGAATTGACAAATTAAAGAAAGGTTATCACTCAAGAACTGCAATAATTAATAATAATAAAGGAGAAATTATTGCTACAGACAGGAAGATGTTAGAAAGGTGGAAAGAGTACTTCAAACTACTACTTAACTCAAAATTTAAAAAATTACAGCACTTATTAGCAGTATTAAGTTATAAACGTATTTTATTAATTGTAACATTTAAAAAAATTTTTGAATGCATTCTTTAGCAGATCGAATATCGCTGAAGATGGAGTAATCTGAAAACATTACGATTAATAAAATACATTTATAACTCAAAACTGATAATAAATGCTGTAATTTGTTAAATTTTGAAATAATTTGATATAAGCAGTTAGTTAAATAAATAAGGTAAGTTGCCCAATACCTGACACTGCACCAATAACTGACATTTACAACTTTGTAATTAATTATTAAGGATTCTATAAACAATATCTATTTCTCCTTGTGTGTAAAATGAAGTGTGTACTATGCAGCGCCATCTCTGATTTATGAATATCATTATGCATAAACTAATGCAGATTGTACAATTGTTTTTCACAAGTCGGCACCTGAATTGCATTAGCAGCTGGATTCCTCTATCATTTCAGGTTAGAAACACGTCATGATATTTTGCTTTGTATTTATTTTATTAAATTATTTTGAGAGCAACCTTGCATTTCCCAGTTATGATTAAACTTTATAGTGCCGTTTTTTCTTTGGAGGCTTTAAATAAACCGTCTAATTCGATGGGTGACAGGGGTGACAGGGGTGACAGTTTCTGGGATGGGAACATAACCATGCCGACCAATACCTGACACGGATGTCAGATATTACTAAACAAGAGATTGACCAAAAATCGCTCTGAAATCGACAGGTTGAACACTGTTGTCATAGAAAAATTTGTAAGAACCCTGGAGAAATTCCTATTAAAAATAAAGATACCAGCAGAGAGGATATATATATATATAGGCTACATCTCTTGCTCATTAGGAAAAAGATTAAAGGAACATAAAACCAGACATTCAGATTAAATTACAAAAAAACATCTCTTTCCCAAAAAATTTTGAATTTTGATGCAAAACTCATTTGGGAAAAAGTAAAACTCATCAAAAAACTAGAAGACTCTTTAAGAGGAAAAGTGGCAGAGACTGTGCAAATCTTAAAAAACAAATTTAAAGAACATAATGCTATAAATAAGATAAAACCAGGCTCTATTAGACAGGTGTAGACCCAGTATGATAAATGTTCTTAATGTTGTTTGTCAATATACTATTAATTAGGAGCTAGGCTTTCCTGTTAAAAAGTTTTGCTATTAATATTTATTTTGGTTTTTAGTTTTAATATTCTAATTAACTTCCTAATTAATATATTTAATGTTGTTTAATCTCATAATTTAATATATCTACAACCTGTATATGTTTATGTTGATATGACAACAGAATTTTGAAAATATTCTGGATTGTATGTATTGTAACAGTGTTGAGTATTCCTCTTCTTCAGTATAGCTGAAGAGGGCCAAATTTAGCCAAAAGTGTTCTAATTAAAATTACTTTTTCCTTGTTTAAGCTGTAATAAGTTTATCATTAAACTGCTTCTGGTACTGTTTTACTTGGCTACAAATAATTTCATTATTATTATAATTTATCTAATTTTATTATGATCAAATTTCCTTATAAAGAATGGAATTCCAGGTTTTGACATTATGTATATGGGAAAGATTATTGGTTTATGAGTTTTTATTTAATGAGCTTCAGGAATGAGTTAGCTCATAAAGGCTGGAACTACCTGTAATATATAGTGTATATATATTATAGGTAGTTAAAGCACAATATTAGTGTGTTGTATATTAGTATATAACACAATATTATTGTGTTATATATTAAAATGTTGGAGTCTATTGTAAAATTTATGCCAAATAAGAATTCACTATGATGATGAATAATTTCTGTAATGTTTTATAAAAGAAACGTCAAAAAAGATTTAAATAAAGAAAAAAGATAGACAAATAAATAATGAATAAGTTAATAAGTTACTGAAATAAAATGCATATACAAACAGAAGTAAATTTTAATTAGTAAATTCTTACTCTATTTTATTTTCCCTTACAAGATTTATTAATCTTTCATTTTCACATTTTCATAATAGAATTTATCTTTTTTCTTTATTACACCATTATTTATTCTTCATTTCACTGCTAAAATTATACTCTAAATAAATCTTAAATATATAGTATAAAAATTTATTTTTATTATTTCAATAATTTCTCACAGAAAATAGTATTCTAATTTGCATTATTTTCACTCAGTATTGAATTTTTCAGGAATATAACATATGTAGGGGCTCTATTGTAATTTTTCTTAAACAAGAATATATAATTTTCTTTACAATTTATTTTAGAATATTGCTATATTAGATAGATCAGGGCTTCTCAAAACTATGGGTCGTGACCCCATTTGGGGTCGCGAAGGAAGCTGGGATGTCGATAGGTGAGGATTCATTTAGATTTTCCTTTACAACTATTTAATCCATTAAAATCATACTTTTTGAATCTGGAAAAATGTCCCACAATTCTGAAAAACTTTTTCAATGAAACATTAGCAGAGGAATGGTTATTTTTTATTTATAACCAAGCCTCAATAATTAGTTAATTAATGTCTTAATGCAGTTTATGTATGTGTCGGTGGTTTCATTGGCACTAGCATAAGCCGATCAAAAAGCTAAAGTAAGGCGACTTCCCCCGATCCACTATATTTTATGTAATTTTTTTCAATTTTTCAGTTGTATAGCATAAATACTTCCTGTATTTATAGGGAACAAGTTCAATCATGTTAGTTTATATTTTTAAAATTTCATATTACTTTATTTATGATTTTGTTTATTGTTTGTTGATCTTAATTATCCTATTACTAATATGATATTGTTCCATGCAGCACTATCTCATTTTCAGTCAGGAAACAATATGGGAGCATAATGTTTTATAGGTTCAATCATTGTAGTCATCTAGGCCTGAGAATTTTTAATTCAGAATTTTTGTTAAAAAATTATTTTTAACAAAAATTTGATTTATGTAAAGCTATGAAAACATAACTCATAGTTGGGGAATGGCTATATTAAATTGAATTTGCAATGATTATAATTGTAGAGTTCATCAGAAACTTTCTACCTTTCTAAATTCAATAATCTAAAAAAAAAAAAAAACCTCCTGTATTTATAGGGAACAAGTTCAATCATGTTAGTTTATATTATTAAAATTTCATATTACTTTATTTATGATTTTGTGTATTGTTTGTTGATCTTAATTATCCTATTACTAATATGATATTGTTCCATGCAGCACTATCTCATTTTCAGTCAGGAAACAATATGGGAGCATAATGTTTTATAGGTTCAATCATTGTAGTCATCTAGGCCTGAGAATTTTTAATTCAGAATTTTTGTTAAAAAATTATTTTTAACAAAAATTTGATTTATGTAAAGCTATGAAAACATAACTCATAGTTGGGGAATGGCTATATTAAATTGAATTTGCAATGATTATAATTGTAGAGTTCATCAGAAACTTTCTACCTTTCTAAATTCAATATTCTAAAAAAAAAAAAAAACATTTTTAGGTAAAACAAAGTTTTTATTAAATAATTACAGTCTGTAGCACTTTTAATTTAATAAAATTCCCATTAGCAATAAAAGATATAGATATATAAACACTTATACAGAACACTAATCGTATACTATTAAAAAAATTTAAATATGCTATTACCATAATTACATACTATAGATTTTAGTATTACTTACAAATTCCCATACATATTATTATATTAATATTGTAAATAATGCCAAAATATATTAAAGGATAAAGTAAAATAAAATTGAAAATGCTACAGACTCTAAAAATTATCTTATAAAAACTTTGTTCTATCTATAGATGTCTTATTCTTAAGATTATAGAATTATAATTGCAATATTTACAATTGTACATATGAAGTAATTCATTCAATTCGGTTTCAACAAATCTAAAAAATCAAGAATTTGGTCATTCTTTCATGAAATAAAACATGCTCCAAATTCAATATATTTTTTCAAATAAAAAAAAATTTATGACAGTCACAATTTTTTATTTGATGTAACCATCAATCATTTCACTATTAAGATTAATCATAAAAATATAATAAATCAAATTATAAAACAACCAGAGAAAAATCTTAAAATTAAATTTTTCAAAAATTACAAACAATATTTTCAATAATGATTAATACTTTATCTATACTCCGTCTCAACCTCAACTGATAGTGACGTCAGAAAAGACGTCATTAACCGGCGAAGTGCTAAAAATGCTAAAAATGTATTACTCCGCATCCTGTTAAATAAAATATATAGGCACAAAAGCTTTGAATAAGATTTCTTATTCAAAACTAAGTTTTTTTGCAAACATCCTTACAAAACTATTATTTTATTTCTTAATATAAGTTAATTATAGACTAGAAAAATATTCATCAAAATATAAAAAACTATATATTTATCTAGTTTATCTATCTGATGATGTCTTTTTCTAGTCTACATGAAAATAATATACAGTAGACTCCCGATTATACAGAGTTGGATTATCTGGATTGTGGATTAACTGGCAATCCAGATAAGTAAAAGTCATGGCTAATTATTGATGTTTTATCTTAAATGCATTATATAAAAGTTTTTAAATGTACCAGATTAAGTTTTTTTTATTATATCTTAAATAATTGATGATAAAAATTACAATCAAATTAAAATTACAAATATTACAATAATTCCTTTCTGCAAATAAACAAATTTCTTCTTTCCTTTTTCAATAAATTATAAAACATTTGGATATATGTATGTATGTATGTAATTTATTTATTTTTAATGTTAAATGCATATTATTTTTAATTACAATTTTTTTCAGTATTTTATAGATTATCAGGGAACCAATTATCCAGAGTAATTCATTTTTATTTATTCATTTTTAATGTTAAATGCATATTATTTTTAATTCCAATTTTTTTCAGTATTTTATAGATTATCAGGGAACCAATTATCCAGAGTAATTCATTTTCTGATTACCCTGCTTAATGGGGAGTATACTGTAATTGATTGAAAATAATTTACAAAATAAAAGATTTAATCTTACCAAGTAGTGGCAAAAGAACAGGATAATTGTAGGGAAGAACAAATAAATTAACACAAGTTAAACTGGTGCTGGCTTTTAAATAGCCAAATGTATGTCCTATTTCACTACTTTTATGACTGTTGCTGATAAATACCTAAAAATTTCAATAAAAATTTTTAAAATTTGAAAAAGAAAAGACTATATAACAATCTGCATACACTAAAAAATATTTACTGTATTAACATGAATAAATTTTATGAATATAATAAAAAATAAATCATAAAAATATTAGAATAATAATAGGTTCAGTATTCAAAAATCTATAGTTGAGATCTTGCAGTCCAAAATGCTTCAAATATTGACCATTTAGTTTTATTTTTGTATGAGTGATGCATAACTCTCTTAATACAGTCAAATCTAAGTATATAGTATATATATATCATAAAATTTCAGGACTCAAGTATAATAGACAAGTAAATTAAACTTGAATGAGCCTTTAGAAAATGTACTTCTGAAGCCATCATATAAATATAAAAATTGTAGCTATTGTTATAAAGGAAGGACAACTATTTGGTATATGAGATAAGAGGAGACAGAGAATTTCAATTAAAATTTATCCATTGTCACGAAATATATTGGAAATGGAACTTTTGTGATGGCACTCATTCTTATGTCATAATGGCACCAAACATTAGTGATGTTCTGTGATATAATCTATTGTTACTTTGCAAGGACATCATATCTGTGAGCCTATGATATCTTAACAGCACTATCAAACACTAGTGATGTTCTGTGATATCTATTGTTACTTTGCAAGGACATCATATCTGTGAGCCTATGATATCTTAACAGCACTCATTTCTATATCAATAGCAATCTGAACAATTTAAATATATATTTTAAATTATGACCCCAAAATGCCCATCTCTGGCCAATTTGGGAGTCAGCATCCAAGGTACTCTATATTATCCAGAGGATCACAGAAAGTTGCTATGCAAAGTTTGATATTGATAAGTCAAATGGTATGGAAGTCTAAACAGTCAAAGAGAGAAAAACAAACAGAGAGCTAGAAAAAGATTACATTTTATATAAGGTATACCTCATTATTAATAATTCAGAAAGATAAAAATACACTGTCTATCTATATCTAAATAAATATTCAAACAAGCACTTAGACAGGCAAAATGACGATTTAATAAGCAAAAAGTAGTAGCACTTTCGATCGTTACAATTCTCTTCAGCTACAACGTATCACAGAAAAAATATTGTTCTATAGAACGTAGCTGAAGAGGATTGTAACGATCGAAAGTGCTACTACTTTTTGCTTATTAAATCGTCATTGTTACAATCCTCTTCAGCTACAACGTACCACAGAAAAAATATTGTTCTATAGAACGCCAGTTTCAAATTGAAAAACTTCGATATTACAATAACTAAATGTAATTTTTTACAATATATACCTCATTATTAGAGCAGCTATGTTCCACACCATCACTGTAAAGTGAATCATAACCTTTTTTCATTTTCAAATGCATATAAAAGTCTAAAAACCTCATTATTAGAGCAGCTATGTTCCACAGCATCACTGTAAAGTGAATCATAACCTTTTTTCATTTTCAAATGCATATAAAAGTCTAAAACATATCTATACTATTATTAACTAGGCAATAGCTTTTTGAGTAAAAACAGCACTAAATAGCAGCAAAGTTTATAACATTTATTAAACATAAAAATGCTAACGTTTTCAGCTACATCGCCATCATCAGGCACATTTTAAATCAAACATTCTACAAAAAGAATAAACAGTTCTTTTAACAACGTCTCACGAAGTCAAATAACAATGACATTATCTACATAAATCATTGAACTGAATTAAATATCCACAACTAAGCTACAGTTACATACGAAAAACTTTTTGCATAATAAAATACCATTATATAAGCAATAATAACATATACACACACACAATATTAAATATAAATATATACAATTTACATAAATAATGAAAATTGTATATACAGTAGAAGCCACTTATTAGAATCACTTTGGGACCGATCTATTTTGATAACAATAACCGATTGATAACATTAAGTAGTGCATGTCAAAAAAGCATAATTTTCGATTTTTTTT
>AYEL01077625.1:0-21508 GCA_000484575.1 Olivierus martensii
CATGCCAATATCCTGATGTGATATCAAGTGTCGTAAAATATTTTGCATCGGTAAGACTGTCAAGGATATCATCTATTCTTGGAATAGGTTGTCTGTCAGGAATTGTGATTGCATTAAGTTTCCTGTAATCAATGCACAGGCGGGTCCTTCCTTCATTCTTTTTCTCAGCCAACGTGACAGGAGCTGAGTATGGGAAAAGGATGGATCCTTTCTGTAAGAGTTCCGAAATTTGGGTGTTTATTTGGGTTTGATCTCTTAAGGATGTTCTGTATGGTTATAAATTGATTAGAACGTTATTTGTTAGGCGGATCCGGTGATTAACAAGATTTGTTGTTCCCACATCGGTCTTATTTGTTGAAAATACAAGAGGATATTTTTAATAAAAAAATATTTTTGATATAAGAATTTTCTTATTATTGCTCTAGTTCTTCGTGATTTTCCTTAAACTGGAATTGGCAACAGCTTAAGCATAAATCAGTTCACTTCACTTTTTCTCTTAACTGATTACATGATATACAGTATAAAGTTCAATAAGTGTTCGCCCATCAGTTATAGAGCTTTCTATTATTATTATTAGCATTATCTTTTAATCTAATTTTCATTTTTTTATATCCCTGCATTTATCATTTTCTCGTATTCATAATTTTTTCATGAATCCCGACGAAACGATGAATCGAGATTACACTGCATATAACAGCAAAGTACAATATATACTATATAATAAAAAAAAATTGAAAATTACACTTTTTTCACATGCACTGCTTACTGTTATCAATCGGTTATTGTTATCAAAATAGATCGGTCCCAAAGCGATTCTAATAAGCGGCTTCTACTGTATATAAGAATTCATAAAAAGTTTTTCTCTGTGTGTATCATAGGTTGTTCATCCCTGGATTAAATGTATTTTCATAGAAATAGTATTATCGTAATTTGCAAATTATGTTTAAGATACAGTTCTGAATGGTTTTGATTATGTAGAATCTTCTATCATCTTTTTCTTTTGCTTTCAAAACAGTTTTGTGGAACTAAATTAATTATTTTCCTTTTATAAATTATAGATTTTACTAAAATCATTTAGAAGTTTTATGCACAAGTGTGCTTTACAATTACATATGAAATTTTTGAAAGTTTATATATAAATATAGAAGATTTATAGATATATCCAGGGTGGCCCATAAGTAATATACCACACTTTGACGTGCCACAACTTCTAGCAGAATTGGTATGAAAAGAAAACAGATGTCTTATTTTGTTGCACAGTCTTTAATATCGGTTTTCCAGTATGTGATCAACTTGCATTCTATCAGCATCAGTACAGGCCTATAATTGCAAAGACACATTTTCACATGATTTTGCACACAGTTCATGAGGAACAGCAGTAAATTCCTTAGTAATCACATCCTTCAGATCCTGTAGGGTGTTGATGTTGCAGGAATAAATTTTATTCTTTAAATACCCCCATAGGAAAAAGTCTGGGGGTTTGAGATTAGCAGCAGAGGTTTGAGATTAGCAGCAAGGGTTTGAGATTTGAGAGAGCAGGCTGGCCATTCAATTGGCCTGCAATGTCCGATTCAGTGGAATCAGGGAATGCCTTGTCCAACCAATTCCATACTGTTGTGGCATAATGAGGGGGTGCTCCATCCTGCTACCACCACAACTAACAACTAATCAAAGTGGTCTCTCTATTGGAGTAAAGAGTAAACAGTGTCCCTAATGAGCTTCAGGTAATTCTCACCATTGATGCCATCTTCAAAGAAAAAAGGACCAAAAAAAAAGCACTTTAGAACATTACAATATGACACTTCTGCTACATATTACAAGTTGAATCTGTCAAAAAATGCACTTCTGCTAGAAGTTACGGCATGTCAAAGTATGGTCTACTACTTATGGGCCACCCTTAGAAATATAGATTATGTTAATAATTAGCAAAAATTATATTAAATTGTTTCTCATTCAAAATAAATCATATAGTTTATTATGATATATTAGATAGTATAGTATATATATAATAATTGAACATCAAGTAATGTGTTTTGAGAAGTTCTAATAATTAATGAATGCTATTTATTAATTTATCTTTAAAGTTAAATTTTTTTAATATAAATTTTTTATATTTTTGTTTAATAGTTAAATCAAGGTTTTATGAGAAAAATTCCACCTGGCTCAGAAGCTTCTAATATATTAGTTGGAGAAGTAAATTTTTTAGATCGTGCAATAATAGCCTTTGTACGTCTTAGCCAAGCTTGTCATCTTGGTGATTTGACAGAAGTACCAGTTCCTACCCGCTTTTTATTTATGTTATTAGGACCTCAGGGGAATCTTACACGTTATCATGAAATAGGAAGGGCAATAGCAACATTAATGTCTGATGAGGTAAGTCTTATGGAATTCAATAATTATTTATTTTAAATTGATATAATTGATTATTTTGATTTATTTCTATTATTGTAGATTATTTTAAATTCAATGTAAAGTTTAATTCCAGTTGTGATCATCAATGTATTTTTAATATTGATTGATTTAAAATATTGTAAAGTTAGATTTTTTAAAATGAAATGTTTTATCATTAAACAGTTTTCTTTTTTTATTTAAATTAAAATTTTTTTTAAATTTTTTAAAATATTTTATAATATTAATTTTAAAGACAGCTGAAACAAAAAATTATTTTTTTAATACCAAAAATAATTTATATTATTTAGCTGAATAGTGTAAAACCTAGTCTATTAACTTATTGTTTATGCTTTATGTCTCACTAATTATTTGATTAAGATTTAATATACTTTTGCTTCTTACTAGAATTACTAATAAAACAGTCTTCAGCACTTATTTAAGTGAAAAAATAGTTAAGCGATAGTTTTTCGCTTAAATAAGTGCTGAAGACTGTTTTATTAGTAATTGATTAAGTATATTGATATTAATCTTATTTCTAATTTAATGCATAAAACAGGATTTTACAAGCTGCAAATATCCTGCATTTGAACCAAGATATTTGGGGCATAATCTTGAAAATCTTAGTTTTACTTCAGGTCAAAATAAATTTTTATTTTGGAAAAATAGTCAAAAATTAAAGTTCAGTTATTAAATATTAGATGGTGCCACCTTAACTCAAATGTAATTAATCATTAAGCCAATAGATGGTGGCATTGCAGTCCAAATTAATAAATAATAAAAAATTACTTAATTCAAAAATATTCCAATAAAGGCCATTTACTTAATTTTTAGATCATGCCTTTTTTAATACTTTTTTGTATATATTGTTTTAGGATTTTATTTTGTTATAAAATAATAAGGATGAAAATAAAATGATTATAGAATGCTTTTCAATATAATTTATATCACATTGTTATTGGCATATCACAAGAAGTGCAACTTATTTGAATTTTTTTTACAGAACTCATAACAATGAAAAAAAGGGTCTTACTCTTAATTAATTAATAAATATGATGCATTTGTATTAAAATTTAATTGAATTTGAAATGAAATTTGTGTTTAAATTCAAAGAATCTGAGATTTTAAATTTTATTGAATGATAAAATTAATTCAGAAATTTGATACATACTTGATTAATTATTCCTTAACAAAGGACTAGCAAAATTTTAATTCTCTGTAATTTATAAATTTTAAAATCTAAAAACATTTCAAAATTCTTTAAAGTGATAAAGGCTTTGATTAGGTTTAATATTAATTTTATCAGTAGCATCCATATTTATTATAATGATTATTTTCTCTAAAAAAATAATCTTTTTTTTATATGTTAATATAAAATACTGAATAATATAACTATAGTTTAATATTAATTTATTCATATTAATATTTATATACTAATAAATATTTGTAGGTATTTCATGATGTAGCATATAAAGCAAAAAGTAGACAAGATTTATTGGCAGGTGTTGATGAATTTTTAGATGCTGTAACAGTTTTACCACCTGGTGCTTGGGATCCAAGTATTCGTATTGAACCTCCACAACAATTGCCATCTCAGGTATGAAACTACATAAAAATATAATGCATAGATTTTGAATCTAAATAATAAAATTCAAATGGTAGCCAAGGCAAAAATTCACTTGCTTATAATACTGTATAGTTTATTTTAAAGAAAATAATAATAATAATGAGGATTAAAACAACTTATATTCATGATCAATAGAATTAAATAATATACAGATGAAATATATATATTAAAAATGACTATAAATATTGTATATGAAAAATATTTAAACATTACAATTGTTTACATCATATGAAGTTACAAAAGTTATTTTAGCCATTTAATAAAAATGCATTATAAAAATAGTGGTGTTTTCTTTTATATATATATTAAAAAACACATCAAAACAAAAATAAAATATAATTACTGTATCATAGCTGATTTTTTTATTTGTAATGATAAATGTAATTACTGAAATCATAATCAGTATTTAAGCTGTTAGCAACAAAATAAAAGTGCAATAAATTGAATAAAAAGAGTTTGAGATCTATTTGATCTGAATTTCAAAGATAGAAACTTGTCTAGTAATAATAGTATTAGTAGTAGGCTCTAAAAAAACCCTAGCACTGGGACTAATCAGTATTTATTGTCTCCCCTAACAAGATCATCACATAACTTACATACAAAAGACTATATCTTTTTCAATGGGATTGATAAAAGATTTTACAGTGTAAGAAAATGCAACCCTAGAAGATTATATCTTAGCTCTGAAAGGGCCAAGATACAACAATAAAGTTATTTAAGATTGCAATAAAATGAATGATTTTTGTACAATTTATTGATCTATGTGCTATTTTATATTTTTTATGATTGTTTTAAGTATTATTTTGTGATTAATTGCAGATAATTTTCCTTTTGAAATATAAAATTAGTTGAAATTGTACAGATAAACCACATGATTATCCACTTGGTTTATTGATTTAAGAGATTGAAGGGTCAAAAGGAGGTCAAAATAATTAATGCATTGTTATGAAAATTTTAGGGCACATGTAGAACATATCAAATGAAATTTTGTTGGTAATAATTTTGTCAATTTTAGTATATTCTAAGCTCAGCATATTGTTTTTGTAAAGTTACTGTTATTTTTATGAAAAAATAAATAATGACTTTTGGCAACTTTTTGGCCCCATATAAAGTGTAATCAGTAGATCAGATGAAAATATGAAACTACACACTCTGAGTGTTCTAATGATATATAATACTTGTACTATGATGAAAAAATACCTTAATGCAATAATTTAAAATTTATGAATTATTAGTGCTAAATAGCTCAGCTATAAAAACTGTATAATGTGGCAGTCAAAGAATTAATTTAACCCTTTGCCACATTAGAGTCCAATGCTTTTTAGTTCCTGATTTTATGTATCCCTCCTGTAACACTGTTTCACTCTAACATGATTTGAAAATTGCTCTGAAATCCTCATATAACATGATACTTCTAAGAGTATAACATGGTTTTTATTTAACATATTTAGAAAATTATGTTTATTCTCCTACAACATAAAACATTTTCATTAATTCTTATAAATTGACCCTAATGACACAAAATGCAATCATTGAGAACAGTGGCTATTAGAGAGAGAAGGGCAAAAGGGGCAACTGCCCTGTGTCTCACAATTTTAAGAGCCTCATTTTATCACTCAATATGTTAGAAGAAATATATCTGTATATTTTTATATTGTTCAAGCTTCAGTATTTGTCCAAATTTGAAGTTCTCTA
This sequence comes from Olivierus martensii, assembly GCA_000484575.1. Classification (NCBI taxonomy): domain Eukaryota; kingdom Metazoa; phylum Arthropoda; class Arachnida; order Scorpiones; family Buthidae; genus Olivierus; species Olivierus martensii. Next base: position 5,711 of record AYEL01077625.1, read on the forward strand.
TCAAATTCTTCATCAGTTTCTTGTACATTTATCACTGTATATTTGTCAATTTTGTCTTTTTTTTTTTTTTTTTAAAGGCCTTAAAAATATTAGTTGTCCGGGCCTCGCATTTTCTCTGAAAGTCCCTGATTATATTCATTATATTATACACTCAGCCCTCGATTTACACGGTAGATACCGTGGAAAAATCGATTGGGAAATACTTTGCCAAAATTAGTCATAAATGCAATTTTGCTAGTTTACCTTGAGAGGACGATATGCAATCTATTTTTGATTTCAATTTGAAATTGAATTAATTGAATTAATTTTGTAATTGAGTTAATTGTCGACCATTGAGTATCTTGTGTTCCAAATGTTCAGTTCTTAGATAAAAAGTAAGTTTTTATTCTTCAATAAAAGAATGTGAAATATAAAAAAAAAAACTTTTTTATTCATAAATTCTTCAATAAAAGAATGTGAAATATAAAAAAAAAACTTTTTTATTCATAAATTTTTTTTGGGTATAGATTCAATAATGATTGTTTCATAGTGAGTTAGAATTTTTAATGAACAGTGGTAAGGAAGATGTAATTGTTAAATGAATGTTATATAGGCTGTATATATTTTTCTTTCCTTTTATTTTACATATTGTTTTTTTAGGATCTTAGGATTCTTTCTTTATATTTTGTGTTATTAATATTCTTAATAAATATTAAGTTTTTTATGTGGAATTAAAGTTATTTGTTTTTAATTGGAACATAACTCTCCTTTTTTGTATTGGCTCCAGGTCTCATATAACATGGTTTCACACAACACTATGTTTTTTAGGAACCTATCTACTGTATTATATGAGGGATACCTGTATTTTGAATTAACAAAGTTTTATTGTAATACTATAATATTTTTATCATAAAAATTTGAAAATGAATCTAAATTGAGTTCATGTAAAAATATTAAGTATCTCAACAATTTGCAACTGTATTTCCTTCTTGCACATTGTTGTTAAGAATTTCTGCAAATTTTTGTATGTTAATACATACACAAATTTACAGAAATTCTTGAGGTTTGCAATCAAGTATGGTAATTATTCCTTTTAAGTTTTAAAGGTTGGATGTTTGTATTCTAAATAAACTTTAATAATAAATACAATCATTAATATAGTGCTGCTTCTTGTAGAAGCCATATCTTGCAATACATTATTTCTTGATTAATTCCAGTTAGTTGGGAGACTACTTAGGATGGGATTGATTTTGAACTCTGCCATAGTAAGTTGGAATGGATGTAATTAATAAATGCCCAAAATTTGCCCATTCACTTTCTTATTGGGTAAGCCCAACATATTTTAACTGGGAGTAATACAAATTCGTGATACTTGCCAACAAGCATCCTCAGCAGCTCTGCTTATTCTGCAGGCACACTTTCATGACATTCATGAATGCAAAGTCATTGTTTCAACCTTGAGATACTAATAGATGAATAGCAATGCTCAAACAGAAAAAGTAAAAAGAAAATTTGGGAAACAAAAAAAGAATTTATTTGTATATTTTGAGAAATGATGACAGAAAAATAATTTATTTGCATACAATATTTTGAGTTGAAAACAGACTTGAGAAAACTAGAATTAAACCAAAGTAGTAAAGACTGTACTAACACTATTTATTGGCCTATAACAACAAGCTCTGGTTTATTGTTATAGATTTTAAGAGCATTCTTGCATGTTTTGCATTGAATTCAATATGCACTTTTTCATTGACACACACGAATAAAAATCTGTCAAACTTTGAACAAAATTGGAAAATTCACATTTCTTGTCAGCATGGAAATGCTGACAAGAAATGTGAAATGTGAATTTTTCAATACTGCATGGAGCTCAAAGTTTGATAGATTTTGTGTATTTGTGAATGTGTGCTAATGAAAGAGTGCACTTTAAATTCAATAAAAAACATGCATTAATGAATTAAAGCTTATAACAAATAAACCAGAGCTTGTTTCTATTATGAAAGAATTATTGGCTATGATTCATATCATTTACTTTTAAGTACAATAGACTCCTGATTAACCAAGGTTATCAATAAATTAATTTTTCTAAATAACTGATTCCCTGGATAATCAGCAAAATACTTAAAAAATTGGAATTATGGGCAATATGCATTTAATATTAAAATATAAATAAATAGCATACATACATATTCAAATGTTCTATTATTTATTAAAAAAGGAAATTAATAATTTGTTTATAAGCATCAAAAAATTATTGCAATATTTGTAATTTTGATTGCCAATTACCTAAGATTTAATAAATAAACCAATATGGGATATTTAAAAATCTTTCAATATTGTATCTAAGATAAAACATCAATAATTAAATATCACTTCAGGGTTATAGATTAATTCCAGTTAGTTGGGAGCCTACTGTACAAATAATCTTTGACTTAGGATGGGATTTGATTTTACCATAGTAAGTTGGAATGGTTGTAAATTGCCCAAAATTTATGGCTTTCTCACTACTAATGTTTACAAAAACACTATGCATTATCTTAATAAACATATAACAAACACAATACTACAAGAATCAAACACAAAAAAAGATCTTTCTGTATATCAAACCATTGGGTCAGGATGCAAATGCATGGAATTACATTGACTAATCACAGAATTTATTGATGACATTGCTGTTGTAAATACAAGTGGTCATAAGTTGAGGACTATCTGTATATGGAATATCTAGAAGGAGATAAGATAATGAGAGACTGAAAATTTAAAAAATTTCATGCTGACAAAAACAAAGACAGAAGAATTATTGAAAAAGTTGAATTCATATTAAAAAAATTTTTGCAAAAGACATAGGAAAACTATAAACTCTGAAAAATAAAGAACTAGCAAAATGAAAAATATCAGAAAGCACACATTCAAGATAGCAAATGAATATTTTCTATAAAGGCTACAAACTTAAAAAATTTTACCGAAATTGGCAAAGTGTAAGCATTGTTAATAGCTGCAGATATAGCATGAAAGAAAGAGTGGAGAAGGAAAAAGTTTATCAGTTGCAATCTCAATAGACAAAAAAAAATTTAAAAATTATTTTGAATTTGGAAAACATGGAACAAAAAGAAAGTTTCAATAGACTAATCTAATATAATAATTTGTTTTTATTTATGTTAGTATATTTTTTGAAAATGATTAAAAATTTGAATATAGATATATTTAAAATTGTAACTACTAAAGCATTACATTTTAATTATAAACAAATATTATAATTTTGTTTTTTTTGGAGAATTAAAAAATTTTATCAAAAAATTTTTAAATAAAACATGCTTTCTACCCATTACTCATGCCACTTAATTTCATTTTTTAGTTTTAAAGAAGCACTGATTAGTTTTTACAGTATTGCACTAATATGACAAAAGAATTTTTGGTTATGGTTTGTGTGGCTATGGGGATTAATATATAATAATTGTTTTTCTTTGTTTCCTATTTGATCCTTTTTGATTAAGAAAAATTGCTAAAGTCCTTACTTTTGAGGAAAGATCATTAGCAACCCTGATGAATAAGAGATGATCAGAAGCCAGAGGCATGAGCCTACTCAATAATTAGCATCATCTTCACAGATAAGATTAGAATTTTACAGCATGGTTCAGCAGCAATAGATTTATGCAGAAGCAAATAATCAAAAACTTCAATATTGTTATTTTTAATAGGTAAAACTATATATAGGGCAATGAATGACTGCATAGGAGTGTGATAAACTTCCATTTAGTAGATTAAAAATTTGAATCTGAGTATCACTCTTCAAATTTTTTAAGAAATATTGATCCAACCAACCAAGTTCCATCCTTTATATTCTAGCTTATCCCATCATCATATTGTCTGGGCAGTCCATGATAAACTCTTGAATGACTGAATTGTTTAATAATATCTGATTGGAAAGCAGTATGATAACAAGAAATCAAATTATTATCCCCATTTCTGTTTTGAGCTATTTGAACATTTTGCCAATCAAACATTTGGATTTATATTCAAAATTTTAGAATGACTTTCTTAGACAAAATTATATCTAGCTATTATATAAAGTTTTATTCTGATAAAATATAGGATGCAAGAAAAAAGAATGAACCTGAACATAAAATAGAAGAAGAAGATGAAGAGAAAGAAAGAGAAGAAAGTGGATTGAAAAGAACTGGAAGGTTTATATAATTTGAGAAAATATAACTTATTTATAAAAAATATTATTATTTATGTTTTCTTAATAAAAATAATAATAAATTTGCAGGTTATTTGGAGGTCTTATTAATGATGTAAAACGTAAATTGCCATGGTATTTAAGTGATTTCAAAGATGCCTTGGCTCTTCAATCTATAGCATCAGTTTTTTTTTTATATTTTGCCTGTCTTACTCCAATCATTACATTTGGTGGATTATTAGGTGAAGCAACTAAGAAACGGATAGTAAGTAGATTTATTAATTGTAGAATTTAACAAATTTATTTATTCAAAACAATACTTTTTATAATGTATATTTTGTATTCCCTATTAATTTTAATCTAATTTCAGTAATAAGTAAATAAATGCAAGTGCTCCTCTAGTTATGAACTTAATTCATATATAAGTTTTATTTGTAAATCAGGTTGTTTGTAACTCAGATACTACTGTTATTTTGGCTTCAAAAGTATATACTGTACATTGTAATATATTTCACAATTGGACTAATTAAAAGTTTCTTGAAATAAGAAACTTTTAATTAGTTTCTTATTTCAAGAAACTAAAAAAAATCCTCACTTTATATTCAGTACTTTTCATTAAGATCTGTGAAATGCAGATCTTTATGAAAAGTCCTGAATATAAAGTGAGGTTTTCTTGGTGTAATTGCTACCATCTTGAAATACTGCCTTAATATGTTAACTATCTATGTAATTTTACATTATATATTGCTTGCTAGAACATTTAGCTATAATATTGTTTAAAATTATTGAAGAGTTTTTGAAATTTTATGAAATTTGAAAATAAAATTTCACATTCATAAGTATGAATGTTTGTAACTAGAATATTCTTAACTAGAGAAGCACCTGTATTTTGATTCATTTTTAAATAAATTCAATAAACATTTTTAAAAATTTACCAAGAATATATTTTTGATATATTCTCAACAAGTTATTTTAATGCAAAAATAGAATAGTATTTTATAAATACTATTCTATTTTTAAGTCAAATTTCATATGAACAAAGCAAAATATTTCAGCTTTACTCATTTTATGGGATAAATATATTTATACTCAGTGCTGATATTCAGCCAGTATGCATTAGTTTTGCCGTTCTGGATGTAAAATAATTTTGAAACTTTCTTACCAATTGTTAAATAGTATGTTAATAATTATATAAGCAGTAAAAATTAATTAATTTATATAAGTTGTAATATTAACTCATAATATTATATTTATAACTAAACTCTATTGTTAATGTTTGCAAACAAACTATTTGCAAACATTAACAATAGAGTTGTTAATGTTTGCAAATAGTTATAATGCAAACATAAACAACTCTTAATGAATATTTAACACTAAATAAATATTCTTTAAGGGAATTATTAATCTCTAAGTACTATAGTTGATATTGCTTCTAAATAGTGGTTTTAATTTAATTTCATTGCTAATCCATATTAACTCTTTCGTGAAACGAGCGTCAAAAATCTCCCGTCGCAGCATTTTTTTATAATTTTATTAAAAATTTGTTATTAAAGGGGTTTAACGTACGCCCGATGTCAATAAGATTATAGGAATCTTTTAAGATCTTAAAAGCTCCTTTTTCAGGATTGTTTTTAACAGCACCGATTCGATCAATTTCTTTTTCAACGAAGTTAAAATCACCATCTATAATGACATGATAAGGAACATCCAGGAAAATATCAATATTTTGGATAAGTTCAATACGTTCTTTTTCGGCATATGCGGGACAGTATAGAGAAATTATTCTAATAATATCAGATGAAATTTCAATATCACAAAGTACGAGACGCCCAATTGAGTCTGTAGAAGAGTGAAGAACTTTTATATGCTTGCTGATAAGTATTGCGGAACCTTTACTTCTGGGATCACCGTGGGATAAAATACAAGAAAAGTAGTTTTCACTTTTTTCTTTGAATAATTGGCGAATTTCTATTATTTCCAAGTTTAGTATCTTTCTTGAATCAGTGCTATGTCAATATTTTTTTGAGAAGATGGTGGATTAGCAAGTTTTGCTTGTGATAGTCATTTATGCCGTTGACATTAATCGTAACCAGTTTCAGTTTGTTATTCATTATTGATATTAGGGGGAACGATCATAACTTCCGAGGTATAATTTACAGATTTTGTTGTTGTTATTTCGCCGTCGTACGCATATGTATAGGGATCACTGTGAATGTCATCCATTTCATTCTCCAGATCTGACAATAATTCAAATTTATTTCTGGTTGTAATTTTAATTTGAGTATCTGTATCAGATTTTATATTTTCAAAATTTTTATGTTCAGTTTTCTTCTTGGAGGGTGGAATTTTACGAGTGTAGGTAAATTTTCGTTTACGTTTGTTATCAGTTGGAACATCTTTGTTTTCACAAATACCCTTAGGTGGTTTCGGAGGTGTGGCTTCCTTTCCATTCTAGTTGTAATTTCAATTTGAGTATCTGTATCAGATTTTATATTTCCAAAATTTTTATGTTCAGTTTTGTTCTTGGAGGGTGGAATTTTAGGAGAGTAGGTAGATTTTCGTTTACGTTTGTTATACGTTGGCACATCTTTGTTTTCACAAATACCCTTAGGTGGTTTCGGAGGTGTGGCTTCCTTTCCAATGTTTCTACAGAAACGTCTGGAAGTTTGGGGAAATATTTATTAACATTCTTTTCAACATTTACCGTGTCAATGCTTTCGTTTTCCATTATGTCGGACCATGAAATATTTTTTTCAATTTTAGAAGCATATGTGACTCCATTACACGAGGTTTCCTCATGACCAAAACGGTGACATTTATTACAACGAATTGTATCGCATGATTTTCTAATATGTCCATATCTTTTACATTTATAGCACATGGGAGGTCTTCCGGGAATTACAACGGAACCCGTCATTCCTTTAACCTTAATAAAATAAGGAATAGTTTCGATCTTGATATCAGGTTTAAGTTCAAGCCATATTCTGCGCTTATTAGTTAATATGTGTTCAAGTCCCGGAATATTAGATTTTACAGTTTCGCATTTTATGATTCTGCCAAAGTTAACGAGATGACGATTGACTAAATCATGCGATATCTCGGGAGGTAGCCAGTGCACCGTTGCACAAATTTTCCGGTTTTCAATAGAAATAATATTACAATTTTTACCTTTCACAGTGATGTTACGTTTTTCCAATAGAGTTTTCACAATTTCCTCCGATTTTAATCGAATTGTGAAGACGTGGGTGACCACTGATGCTCCGAAATGTATAATGTTTTTCAAGTCTATCAAAGTTCGTAATTCCGGCAAAAAGTCCTGGAGGTCATACGGTCCATATCAGGGGTTAACAATAAATAATAGGGAATTTTTCCATGAAATATCAGTAAGGAAGTTTAGAAGACGGAGAATATCCGATTCACTTAATGAACGAGTAGAACGGGTTTCATTTTCACCCCCAACTTGGGTAGTAAAACTAGTAGAGGTTTCCATCGCACGTCTGTTTGCCTTGGCGTCTAGACAGGAATTGATACTGCTAGCAGCTGCTATCGGCTGTTTGTTAATTTAGGCTTTAAGTTAATGATGCTGCTGTGAGCCGTTATCGCTTATTTTTGTCAAGAGAAAGCACGTGACGAGCACATCCCACGCGTATACCTGCTACCCTATTTTCATTCAGAAGGGACAGGTTCATTCTAATCTACCTTGGCTTTCAGTATAAGCGCCTGATTATGCAATCGATCATCTTCCCTGTAAGCTCAGCTCCTACGAAGCAGGCGAAAACCTTTCTGCAGTAGACTGTATAAATGTCTGAAATTGTACAAATTCCTGGCATAAACATTATTTGATGTTAAAAATTCTGATTCACCTAACTGAGGTTATCCATTTATGTAGTATTCACATATCGAGATTACTTAAACATTAACCTCTAAGGAGTCAAACTGGGACTCTGAAAAATTGATTCACTTAACAAATTATTCATTTAGCCGGGATTCACTTATAGAGGTTTTAGGAACAAATTTTAGAAAACTTTCCAACAGATCTATTTTTACAATAAAATAAATTCGAATAACATGAGTTTTAATTCATTTGTTGGAGAGAACGTAATTTTGAATTAAAAGTTAATCATATTTCAAACTATCCGTTATATTGAAAATTGCATATTACCTATTTTAACTAAGGACGATGGCATTATTTCAAATTAACTTGTATTTTGAAATCACCGATATTGGAATAATGAGGTTTTACAGTATATTTATTTATATTATATAGCTTGTGAAGAAACGGATCCTCAGTGTGTGGAATATTGTCCTGAAAATCTATTGTGCAATGGTACATCATGTGTAAATCCATCAGATTGTCCATGTATGATAAATAACATTAAATATCAAGTAATTATTTTGATAATCATGAATCTCAAAACTATTTTAAAATGATGTAAATTTAAATCATTTATATTTATCCCTTTTTTTTCCTCAGCCGGGAGAGAGAATTTTAAAAAATTGTATTTTTTATGAGTGCATAGACGATGAACTTGAAAAGGTTGATGAAATTTCATGTGCTCACCTTAATTGTAGTTTGGTATGTATAAATAAAAAAAAAAATAAATACAGTACTTATTATAATGTTATTATATTATATTTTTACTTCAATAAGCAAACTGAAAGGGCATAATTATGTTTTTAATTATGAACTTCCAGATATCAAATTTAAATATAGTACGTAATTTAATGTTATTATATTATATTTTTACTTAATAAGCAAACTGAAAGGGCATAATTATGTTTTTAATTATGAACTTCCAGTTATCAAATTAAAAATTGTTATTATTTTTAAACGCTTAAGTTTAAAAAATATGTTTTTACAACAAATATTTAATGTGATCTTCAATAGGGAAATTTAAACATTCTTCATTGGTTCAGAATTAGCTCTTCTGCAAATTATAAAAATGTCTTTCGTTTTTAGATGAATAGAAATTTATTATTAAGAAACACGCAGGTAACAACGAACAAAATTGGAAGTGTTTTTGAATATTATTCTCAAATGACATCTTGTTTAATAACTGATCAAGCTGATTAATTTTCATTGAAGTAATATTTATGTTACTGTGAGAGGAAAAAAATAGATAAATAATAAGGAAAATTTGAAAATCTCAAAAAATATATAAAAGAAAATTATAAAGTTTAGAAAATACCTGGGATAATAAGCGATATATTTTGAAAAAAAAAAAATAGATTATATTAATTCTTTTTAGCTGTCTTAAAATTTATGCTTAAGTATGAATATATTCTGTTATGCTTATAAAATTACAAAAACTTAAAATATTCACTATCCTTTCAACATTTTAATGAAAAGTTTTCGTAAATTAGCAAATGCGTTTCACAAATAAATAGGCTAAAAGTTTTAAGGAGATGAAACAATAAAATCTTTCCTAAATTAGGGAATACGTTTCAGCATTTAACGAAAGCATTTTAAAAATATCAGTAAATATTGAAATTTAATAGAAAAATTTTATAGCTAGGTAAAGCTTTCCATTAATTATAATTAGTAGAAAATTACTCAAAAATATAATGTTACTGTATTTGAAATATATAGTTTTTATATTCTTTTATGGTTATTTGTTAGTAAAGTAAGTTGAATGGTTTCCATAATCGCAATTTCTGTATATTTTTAGAATAAATAGAATATAAGTTGATGACACACGGAATGCCCTTTCACAAATAAATAGGGTAAATATTTCAAGGAGATGAAACAATAAAATCTTTCCTAAATTAGGGAATACGTTTCAGCATTTAACGAAAGCATTTTAAAAATATCAGTAAATATTGAAATTTAATAGAAAAATTTTATAGCTAGGTAAAGCTTTCCATTAATTATAATTAGTAGAAAATTACTCAAAAATATAATGTTACTGTATTTGAAATATATAGTTTTTATATTCTTTTATGGTTATTTGTTAGTAAAGTAAGTAGAATGGTTTCCATAATCGCAATTTCTGTATATTTTTAGAATAAATAGAATATAAGTTGATGACACACGGAATGCCTGTTAGAAAATTTTGCAATATTACATTTGTAATGTTCATTACAAATATAACATATCAACATTGCATTTGTAAGTTGTACTACCGAAATGTCTTCCATCTCGTAATCTACAATTCACAGTAATTATAAGAATGACCAGATTCTATAAAGATATTCAAGTAATATTTAATATGCTTATAAAAAATTATAAATGGAGAATCGCCTAAAAGAATACCAATTAGTAGTTCGATACAAATTTTTATATTTTGCATTTGAAAACATAGAGAATATTTTGTATTATGTTCTGAAATAAATCTTTCCATTCATAAGCTATCAGCTATATATTATGTTCTGAAATAAATCTTTCCAATATACAGCTATCAATAATTCTCAACTTTCACGCTTTCAATTTACGTTTTTACTGCAGATAGTCATTTCAAGAACATTCTCCAAATAATTCAAATATATTCGACTTCTCAAAGATACGAGAAAATATTCGTAGATACGCGAATTGAAAAATACGCAATAAAATATAAGTGTTTTGCATTCTGATCTAAAATCGCAAAATGGAAGTTAAATTAAACCACGATTTTGAAAGTTAACGATTGCAAAATCGATAAAGATTTATAATGATGAGAACTCAATAAAAAGTATAAAGCAAAAGAGTAGGAATGATTTATTCAAATCATTTCTACTCTTTTGCTTTTATTGTTATTGTTTATTTTTTGCATTATATTTTTGCATTATAATTATTGTTTCTTTTTTGCAAAATAAAAGGAAATGTTTGAATAAACATTTCCTTTTATTGCAAAAAAGAAACAATAATTTCAAAAACTATTTATACTTACATAACAATGAACTCGTTTACACGGAATGCCTGTTAGAAAATTTTGCAATATTACATTTGTAATGTTCATTACAAATATAACATATCAACATTGCATTTGTAAGTTGTACTACCGAAATGTCTTCCATCTCGTAATCTACAATTCACAGTAATTATAAGAATGACCAGATTCTATAAAGATATTCAAGTAATATTTAATATGCTTATAAAAAATTATAAATGGAGAATCGCCTAAAAGAATACCAATTAGTAGTTCGATACAAATTTTTATATTTTGCATTTGAAAACATAGAGAATATTTTGTATTATGTTTTGAAATAAATCTTTCCATGCATAAGAAATATACAGCTATCAATAATTCTCAATTTTCACGCTTTCAATTTACGTTTTTACCGCAGATAGTAATTTCAAGAACATTCTCCAAATAATTCAAATATCTTCGACTTCTCAAAGATACGAGAAAATATTCGTAGATACGCGAATTGAAAAATACGCAATAAAATATAAGTGTTTTGCATTCTGATCTAAAATCGCAAAATGGAAGTTAAATTAAACCACGATTTTGAAAGTTAACGATTGCAAAATCGATAAAGATTTATAATGATGAGAACTCAATAAAAAGTATAAAGCAAAAGAGTAGGAATGATTTATTCAAATCATTTCTACTCTTTTGCTTTTATTGTTATTGTTTATTTTTTGCATTATATTTTTGCATTATAATTATTGTTTCTTTTTTGCAAAATAAACAATAATTTGCAATGAAGGAAATGTTTGAATAAACATTTCCTTCATTGCAAAAAAGAAACAATAATTTCAAAAACTATTTATACTTACATAACAATGAACTCGTTCCGCATTCATTTAAATTTCATATTTCTTCAATATCGAATGGTTCCTTTTTCAGCCCTGATGGTACTAAGTTTTTCGATAGCAAAATGGGAAAACATCATTTGACATGCAGATGACATAAAACATGAAATTTCCATCACCTGTTGTCATTTGGAATTTGTTGGTTACATACGTATACGAAACAATCGTCAGTATAGAAAATCCTCAAATTACGTTGCGGTTATATTCAGAAATTTCGGTCGTAGTTCAAATCCGTCTTAAATCGGAACATAAGGTAGGATTGGCCGTTTGGAAATGTTTCGGCTTTCTACTCTGGAGGACCTAGGTTCATGTCTCGGGTCTCACCTTTTAAAAATGTTTATCATTGAGTCCTGGCTAGACCGTCAATCCCCATCCTTCACAATCTGGCTGACTTCTCCGCAGGGATAGGCAGCCTGTGAAAGGGTTTGTTTCGCCCCGTCAATTACTGTTCTTACAGAAAGGAAAGAGGCTTCATTTGTTAAAAAAAAACTCGGAACATGATTTTTCCATAGGCGTAATGGTAATAATGGAAGTTTCATTCCCAACCATCAGAACATAGAATATACAATATGCTTTTCAAAAGTAATAGCGGCATTAATGTTGACAGTGGGTAACCAGAAGAGGACGAGAGGCGAAACAAGCTGAATAAGGGCCAATAGCATGCAATATCATTACCATTCACAGATATTTGTATAAAAATGTTTGTATAATTTAGTTCTTAAAAATTATTTTAAAAAATGTATGTAAAATAAAATGTTTATTGAAAGTTAAAATTGTGATTTTTTTTTTCAAAAGTAATAGCGGCATTAATGTTGAACAGTGGGTAACCAGAAGAGGACGAGAGGCAAAACAAGCCGAATAAGGGCCAATAGCATGCAATATCATTACCATTCACAGATATTTGTATAATTTAGTTCTTAAATATTATTTTAAAAAATGTATGTAAAATAAAATGTTTATTGAAAGTTAAAATTGTGATTTTTTAGATATTTGTATAATTTAGTTCTTAAACATTATTTTAAAAAATGTATGTAAAATAAAATGTTTATTGAAAGTAAAAATTGTGATTTTTGGAGGGGGCTGCCATAAATAACATTTTATGGTTTATACGTCTAAGAATAAAATAAATAGAAAATATCAAAATTTTATAATAGAAAGCATTTAATATAGAATATCAAATAGAAAATTATAAAAAAAATGTATCACGAAATAACAAACTTGAGATAAACAACATAATGACTATTATGCTTTTAATTTAGAACGAATAAGTATTAATATTTGTGATATATTCATCCAAAATATTTATATTTGTATAGTTTTTATAATTAAAAAATAATTTAAGGAAATAATTAATCGTTATTCATATTAATCAAATGAATATAATTTTTCCTAATTTTTAATTCCTAATTTTCCTATTAGAATAGAGAACCAAAAATGGATATGGTTACCTGTAACTGTACTTGTGAATGTAAAATCAACACAATTCCCTGTCCAAAAAAAGATATTTGTGGCAAACTTTGTGATAAAATCAAAGACTGTGATGATGGTAGAGATGAACAATGTTGCACTCGTAAATATATTAATTATTTTTATTTATTAATTTTCAATAAAATTTTTTATTATATTCTAATGAATGATTTAAGCTTTTTATTCCCAGGAGCGTTTTCAATTTTTCTTACAAAGAAACTTGTGGCATTGAATTATCAGTCTACAATATTTGAGAATTTAATAAATCATAAGTTTAAAAAATTGGAATAATGAATACAACATTTATGTTTATAATATATTTATTAAATATATATTTTCCTATTAGGATAGAGAACCAAAATTGGATATGGTTACCTGTAACTGTACTTGTGAATGTAAAAACGACACAATTCACTGTCCAAAAAAAGATATTTGTGGCAAACTTTGTGATAAAATCAAAGACTGTGATGATGGCAGAAATTCTTTGTATCAAATGATAATTGAAACATAGCTCCAAAAATTCTGCAAGTAAGAGAAATATGCACATTTTTATAGTAATGATGTTTGAAAGATCATAAAAGAAGCATTTAATTAATGATGTCAATTTTATTTTCTTAAATTTATATCATAGTCATAGTTTAATTAATGATATACTGTATATTTAAGAAAATAAAATTGACATCATAGTCCAAGATGTAAAACTATAAGAAAATGTTGAATTATATTATCAATTTTATTTTTAAATTTATTTCATTGATTAAAAACATGTTTCCTTTATGATCTTTGAAAAAAATACTACTAATAAAATGTGCATGTTTCTCATATGCAACATTTTATTAGTATTTCTCATTAAGAGAAATATGCACATTTTATTAGTAGTATTTTTTCAAACATCATAAAGGAAATATGTTTTCAATCAATGAAATAAATTTAAAAACATAATTGATCTTTGATCTTTGAAGATGTTATACAAATATCAGCTGATGTTTTTCAGCTGATATTTGTATAACAATTTTTTTTATCATTTCAACGTAAGAAGTTCATAGTTTGATTTTATTTCAATCATTATGGACACCCAATATAATAAACTAAATATATTGTGTTGCCATTTTGTTGTTAATTAAAAGAAAATGATTGATAATTAGTTAATAATATATTTTCATGATTAAAATATACTGTATATACTTGTGTATTGCCAAAAAGTTTTATTGAAAAAATTTTTGAATAAGGAGGGTTATATATGGGGCAAAAAAAATCGAAAATTTTTTGAAGAATGTAAGATTCACTGGCTCACTTGTGACATGTTTATATTGTGTCAGCTGCACAATTCTCAATATTTATTTCTAACAAAAACCATTATTTTACTGAATTCTTTAAAAATTTATTTTATTTTTTTTGTTAAAAATGCATGAATATGAATAATTGTGCATAATTTAATATTTTTTAGGTATTTTTTTTTTTTTGTTAAAAATGCATGAATATGAATAATTGTGCATAATTTAATATTTTTTAGGTTTTAAATATGGATACAGATTAAATACAATTAAAAAATATAGATAGCCCTTGATTTGCGAAGTTTCAAATTACATAGTTTCAAAATTACAAAATATGCTTATAGATTTTGTTAATTGTTACACATAGTTTACATGAATTTCTTTGCATTTCTAGAAGCTTCCATAAATAGCATAAAGAGACTAAGTATATCTCTCTCTGCCATTGAGAAGTGGGTGGAAAACCAGAAACAGATCTGAAATTTCAGTGTGTTCCTGAAACTGACCTGTAAATTATGAAGTTTTGAATTACGAGCTAATATAGTAGAACCTAACCCCAGCATAAATTGAGGGTTATCCATATATAAATTGGATGTATTGCTTTCTCTTTGCACTATTAGTACATCTTATGATAGTAGTGCAATCTGCCATATTCATTTTTAAAAAAATACCTATTTCTTCTCAATTCTATTAGTAAAAATATGCAGATGTGTGTGATTGTTTATATTTAAATACAGGTAGTCCTCGATTAGTCTGAGTTCGAATAATGCAATATTCAATTAGTGTTGCAAAGTCGCTGATTAGAGCAAATGTCAATATTATCTACTTATCAGCTAAACCTAATGGTTCTAACGACTCTGCAATCCAGAGTTTGGCCTGAGCTCAGGTCTTTAACTAAGTTCTAACTTAAATCTAATTAACTACTAAACAATCTAACACAATGTAACGTCTAACTGACGAAACAAAACCGGAAATTGGAACTTAAACTAGAAGTGCCAATTAAGTGTTAGACTAGAACAAAAACAACAATGTTAGAACTTACACTAATAAATTAATGAAATTCTCAAAACAAGTTAGATAATGAAAAATATAAAATTTATTAGACTCAAACACTTACAAAAGTGTTAATAAATGCTTTATTGAAACTCTAATAAAGCAACAAACAA
>AYEL01077629.1:0-12282 GCA_000484575.1 Olivierus martensii
ATGTAGTTCCATTAACCTTGTTAACTGAGGATGGTAGCAAAGTTACCGAAAACGTTTTTAAGCTTGTAATTTTAATAAAATAGGAAACGAAATATAACTGCAGAAGTGCTTGTGTTTAAAGGATTTCTGATTTAATCTTGTCTCAACCATTATGGGACACCATGTATATTTTATCTAACAATTTAAAAAAATTCTTACCTGCCAAGCAATAGTAGGTTGCTTACGAGATAATATATATTGAGTTAAAGGACTGGGTTCTAATTCATATTTATCAAATGGCAAATTATCAATTACCATTGGTTCATTATTAGTGCATGTGAATTTTACAACTGGATGTGCATTTCTTGGAGGCTGCATTAAATAGAAAATAAGATAACACAAAAATTAGTTCTAAATCAGATTGTTCAAAATAGTATAAGGTATATCAGGCTGTCCAAATTCTCAAGTGTCACACTGTTCCATGTACATGTAAATATCAATATAATAATTCAGCATTACCAATCTTTTAATACCCAATGGTCCTTTGAAAAATCTGCCTAATGGCCCCTTTAGATTAAGTATATGCTAATGCTTCCTATTCTTCCCATAAAATCTGAATACAACAAAATCTAAACTAGCTTATAGAACCTTAAATAAAATTAGATTTTGTTGTATTTAATTAAGGACTAGTTGTCACTTTTATCTATTTGCATGGCTAAGCTGGCCACGGATTTTTCTTGAAAATCTGAATAATGCAATTTTCACATTTTGCTGATTATATAAATGCTGATTATTATATTTTGTGTAAAAATTAATTTTCTATATTAAATAAAATTAAATTTAAATGCTTCAAAATGCACATTAAATCACTAAATGAATCCAAATGCCCCCAAACAATTGTAATGCCCCAAAGGGGCATAACTCTCTACAATGGGAATAACTGTTGTAAATTAATAAAGATTAAAGATTATTAATTGATATTAATTTATATTTGCTTATTTGAATAAATTAAAAAAAGCTGCAAATAAACTTGATTTGAAGTATATAGCATGTGAAAAATTGGACAGCACTGATATATATATATATATAATTCAATATTGAAGAGAATAATTACATCAACAAAATCTATAATTTTAAATCTTTTGGAAAAACATTCTTAAGAATTAAATTTAAATCTTTATATAAATATTATGGATCATGTATGTATAGTCATTCCCTGAAGTTACATTATAGATAAGACTAAAATCAGCAATTTTATTTGAGATGATATAAATTTAGACTAATTTTCTTATATCATAATGTTAAAATTGGTATAATTAGTTCATACCAAAAATTTTGAACAAGAAAAACAGATATTATTCTACGCATATGAAAGATTTATAAAAAATATGAACTCTGATAAATCTAATGCAATTTAAGGAAAAATGGACATTTTCATTTAAACTATAAGAGCAATAGGATAATTGCTAATATCCAATAGTAGAAATTGTGATAAACAAATATTCAATCATTTTTTAAGGAATAACTACTGAATTTTGTGAGATAAATACCTCTTCTCCCTCAGATTCTCTTAAAATGAAACAAGCATTTTCTTTATTTTTTGTCTTGTTGTTCCTGCACATTGCTCATTCAAATTAAAGTCCTGAAGATCTTGATACTGTTTCAATGAGTCCAAGCCACTTCAATTTTCAAATTATCATGATCTGATCTGCAGGTTCAGATTGAAATCAAATCCTTCAAATATGCTTTGTTTCCAACTTTCAATAAAATATTCAAATCTGAGCTCCTCATCATGGGGATACAGTACCTCAGAGAGATTTTCAAAATCAATTTCTAAATCATGTTTGTTGTTATAAAATTGGGATCTCTCTATTTTCTATGCAACAGAATCAACTTTTGAGCTGGCATTTGAGTCCCAAATATCAGTAAAGAAAAAAAGAGCAACTTCCATGTGTACTTTATTGTTTTTATCAGCAATTTTTGTCCATGCTTGTCATAGCTACTAGCATTTGTATTAAGATCTCCCCCTCTTGATTTATGTTGTTTCTCATCAGAAATAACCAGTGGTGATATTCAAATTATTTAACAACCAGTTCGCTTAAATTTGAAGAAATTTATAAAATATATTTATTTACATTTAATTAAGGAATTGTAGAAGACAGAACAATATTAACAAAATTACATAAATTAAAGATCATTTAAAAAACCAAAAAAAAATAACAACCCGTTCAGCCAAACCATAGCAAATCAGCTGAATAACACCACTGGAAATAACTAAACAGTGGTTAATTAATCACATGTTGCATATATCTATAGTAAGATTGAATATGATATATGAGGTGAAGAATGGGATTCAATGAGCCAGGCATAGATTGTCTTGAAAAACTTCTATATGTATATATATACATGCATGATATTAGAGATGATTCTAAATCCTCCAGGATAAAATATAACATGCTTCCATACAGGTGACTTATTTTTCACTATAAAATTATGGATATAGCTTTCCGACAAGAGTCTCCAAAATTAAGTTTGTATCCTGGATTGATGGATTAAATTAAATAAATGTTCTCTGGAGGCACAAATAATTTATATGTATGCAAGATGCAAATTATTTGCAACTTAGATATCTATTTATTGATGACATAGAAACAACATAATAGAAGATAGAGATGAATTTTCCACTTTGATTAGTGAATCTGATCTGGGAAAGTGATGTAAGTGCAGAATGACATATGTCAAGGGATTCCTATATATGTGTGTCTATCTGCTTGAATTGGTATACTTCTCTAGGATCTAGAAAGCATTTTTTCCCAATTTGTCATTTCTGAATAGTAGTAAAAATGTTTAGAATGAAGCACTGCACTCAAACTCCATGAATTATCAAAATTTGTTACAACTACCAGTATAAGAATAGTAGAAAAATTCTCATAGCCATGTGGCAGTTATGTTTCTGCGTGTCTGAACTTTGCATCATCAGGATAGTATTCTGGCACAATGGCATTTGATTATTTTTTTTTGTAATACAGAGAGATACACATGTTGAATTTTACTGACATTTCAATTACTAATTAATATTTAAAATGCTTTCAAGATTACATTATGATGCTCTATTGAAAGGAAAAGTTATTGTAATATGCAGAAAAACACGGAAACAGATTGACAGGATGTAATTTGATATTAGTGAGGTGAACATTTATCATTAGAGAAATGACTGCATTTCTATATTTGTTGCAGAGCAAATTAATTAAATTCTTGTGAACTTTGTTTATTTGAAATAAAGTTTTTGTTGGTTTATTTTTATTTTAGAGGTACTGGAAGTAATACTGTGTGTTGCAATTGATGGCATCTTAGATTTTAATGAAATAAGGGATATTTTTATTTGAAGAAAATTAAAACTAATTGAATCATTTATGTAAATCCAGAGGGAAAAAAACAAATTTGTCATCAAATTACAAGAAAAATTCAATGAAAAGTAAAAAAACTTCTTGTAGTATAAGGTCAAAAGATAAATTTCTGACATAATTGACAAAGGAATGAAAATCAAAAGCTGAAATATGGCCATCTAATGATCAGGAAAGTTAAAATATCTATGAAAAATTCAAAATTCTTTGAAAATTGAATAATACATTGTACCTAAATTGTTGATATTGAAAATTGATTAAAGAAACAACATCTGTAAAAACAAAGATATCCCATAATGTTATGTAATAATTGTATTTTTTGATAATTAATTTTTATTAATTATATGACACCTACACAGTGTCACCCATTCACAGAAGAGAATAGAAATCTACAACTTAGACTACTGTAGATGAAAATGAAAACATTAAAATATTAGTAATAATATAGTATTATGATAAATAAAACTATTCATATAAAATAATTTCTTTACATTTTTATTTAAAAAAAATACAATTAATAAAAAATTAAAATTATTTGTTTATAAAATAAATAAAACTTACTAATGCAGGACTATTCATATCAGGCCAAAACGATTCTGGAATTGGCCAATATCCTACAGAGTAGCCCTTCTGTGCTGATCTTTGTACATATATAAGTTTTCGACAACTCTGCCAAGCAGTATGACTGATAGAATTATTTGGCATTGTTGATGGTGTAACAGTTCCATTTTGATTTGTATTAGGTAAACTATGATTTGGTTGTGATAATTTACTATTTTTTTCTTCTTGATTATTTTCTAAAAATCAGAAAATTTGACTTTAGATATTTTGATAAGAAACCAAATCTAAATTTTATTGGGTTTTTTTTAATTAATAAATAATATTTTTAACATATACAAATATCATAATCAGTAAAGTTATTTATGAGCATTTTCTTGATTTATGTAAATTCAATTTTACATAAAATATTTTTCATAATTTTTTTTTCCCTTTTTGCATAATAAAAATCCCATATACAATTTGATATTTTATAACACTATGAATGGGATTAATTATTTTATCATTTCTGGTATAGATTCTAAAAATAGACCTCTGGCAACTGGCTTGTGGTGATTGCTTTTGCATTTAAGTGAAATCATCTGTGAGTACAGATTTTGTACTATTTAAGCTTAAATTTAATTAAATATTTACATAAAAATAACTAAATTACAAGATTATAGCAATATAAAACCCAATATTTGTTTGTGTCTGAAGAATGAAGCAGCTGATGCTATTTATCTTTTGGTTAAATTATTATTTTACTGTTATTATAATTGGATATTTTGAAAATAAACAAAGCTTGAGAGTTCAATTGAAGTTTCTTTTACCATTTGGTAAATACTATATACTATCATCTATAACAGAGGTTCCCAAAGTTTTGCCTACATGGGCCAAATTGTAAATTCCAAAATATTTGGTGGGCCAAAAAAAGTGTGGAAAAAAAATGTTCAAATTGATAAAAAGTTAGACACAAGGGAAACATTTATACTACAGTAATTTTATAGTATAATCATTCTTTATTTATGACAATAATTATTTTTTATTTCAAACTGTTTAAAATAACACATTTCAAAAATAATTTAAAATAAGTGCCTCCAAATAATAATAATATATTTGGAAGCACTTTACATGTATATTTTTAACTGAACAATTTTTAATTATACGATAAAATTTATTTTTTGTAAAAATATAAATTATCTGTATGAATTCAAGATCGCGGATGATCTGACATCGCGGACCGCATTTCTAGGGTTTGCAGACCGCATTTGGCCCGCGGGCCGCACTTTGGGAACCCCTGGATTAAAACGAAGCTGTCAGTAACAAGGGCCGCGTTCGGCAAACGCTGGGAGCGAAAGCAGAGCGCGCTTGGGTCGTTTTTGGGAGACGTTTGGAAACACTTATACAGGTATTTTTTTAACTGAACAATTTTTAATTACAATATGATAAAATTTATTTATTTTTTGTAAAAATGTAAATTATCTCTATGAATTCAAGATTGTGGATGATCTGACATCGCAGGCCGCATTTCTAGGGTCTGAGGCTGCATTTGGCCTGCGGGCCGCATTTTGGGAATCCCTGATCTATAATAATAAATTGCTTAATTTAAAATAAAAATATTGATTATCATTATTTTACTAATAACAAATTAATTTTATTATATGAATTATTTCTTGAGCTGGTGATGGAATATCCATTTTAATTTTTTAATGTAATTCTTCCTAATTTTTTCCCTATAGCAATCTAATTCTTCAACTATGCTACAATTCCCATCTAACTGGTCTTTGTTGACTTCATTCACTATTAACTGTTAGTACAGTAAGACCTTGTTTAATGCAGGGGATATGTTCCACAAAAACCATGTGTTAAATGAAATAGTGTTAAACAAGGTCATCTTAAAATGTAAATAATAGGGATAGGTGAAATAGACAGTGAATAAAAAAAATATATGTACCATTTCTTTATTTTATAATATGAATTATTACTATTGTATTACATTAATTATAGACATTTTTTAAGAACAAAAGGCAGTAATTAGATTGCAGTAAACTATAAACAATGAAAAAATATTGATGAAAAAAAATCGTTCTAACTTCAAGGAACTATAGTTCAATGTGGCAGACAGAGTAAGCCACCTTGACCATACTGAACTATAGTTTGAAGTGGCAGAATTCAAGTTAAAACTAAACTGGTGTAATTGTTATTTTTATTATTGTAAAATAACATTGATGACTGATTATTAATATGAACTGTGACTGCAAGATTTCTATATGTACTGCACTGCACTAATAATAGATGCACTGTAAGATGGCATAGGAGTATCAAAGCAACTAATTTGTATGATTTTGGATTTAAATGAGTATAATGGTTTAAAAAACTGCACCAAAGCAAATTAATAAAAAGTAGAGAATTCAGAAAAAAACCATGTTATATCAAAACAGCATTAAGCAGGGTCTTACTGTACATTCTTTTATATCTGAATAAGTCCCTTCTCACATTTGTGATGGCTAAGATTAAACAGTTTTCAATTGTAGCATAGTTGAAGAATTAGAATGATATAGAGAAAAAAATTAGGAAGAATTATGTTAAAAAATTAAAAATGGATATTCCATCACCAGCTGAAGAAATAAGTTAAAAGGCAAGATAAAACTGTAAATATTTTAGAAGATATCCAGTTTCTACAATACGTTAATAGTGTTATCTTATGGCCCTAACATGCTAGTTTTGAAATCATTAACATGGGAAAACATCACTATAGAAGTAGAACCATTTTTAATAACATGTGACACCGCAATGGTCAAAGAAATTAGATGGTCAATAGCAAAAGATCTTCGCAGACAGAAACGAAAGCTTAGACAGTAGGAAGACTTTTATAGGAAAATAAAAAGAGCAAGTCAATGGTTAAGAGACAATTCCTTCACATGTCCTATGGACAATAAGTCAAAAGTAATCATCCTCTTAGAATGAGACATATGAGAAGGTCATAAATGGCTTTATTGTAACATTATGATGCAAGGTAATAAAAGACGATCCCACAGAAAAAAAAATTATCACAACAGGTTGAGAGCCTTTTAAGAGCAAAAAAATGCCTGAAATTTCTCAAGAAAGCCAAAGTAATATCACCAAAACCTCTTAGGCTTTTTGCATATATAAAAACCCATAAACAGCTTATTAGCATATATCCTGCTGTTGAAAGAAAGGATGAACTAATGTTTTGTTTAGAAAAAAAATTAGCAAAATGATATAGAGCCCATATGAAAAACAAACTGGCACTAAATTCATCAAAAGAATTTATATTCGTTATATGAAGTTGGTCTGCTTCTAGAAGAAATTATGGAAGTATATGATTTCAAATCTCTGTATCCAAATATAAGATTGGAACCTGTATGCTAATAACTGTACAGATGCTTCTTGAACACTTACAAGAGGATGAAACTGATCCCAACACCTTAAGGGATTTATGTCATCTATTACTACATAATGCATACTTTGAATTTGGTAGAAAGTACTATGAACAAACTATAGGAGTCCCAATATGAAGCCCCAATAGTGGGAATATTAGCAGAACTGATAGTAAGAAAGAAAGAGCTCCAAGTTTTATCAGGGTTATGTTGCCAACTGTTAAGTTATATAGAAGATATGTAGATGATGTAATGATTATAATGGAGAGCTCCAAGAACCATCAGAATATAGAAAAGCTGTTCAAGGATACAAGTTTGGGATTGGTGATTGAAAAGGCTAGAAAGAATATGGAAATAAACTATTTGGACAAAAAAATAGAAATATATACCCCTATAACATAAATAGGGGTGAATATCAAACTAAGATCTACAGAAATGATACATATATGCCATTATTTATAGAAAAATCATCAAAAGACCTCTGGCACATAAAAATTGCCATGTTTAAAGCTTTATTGAAAAAACTTACAATATATTATAGCACTAGAAAAAATACTGACAAAGAGTTAGACGGGATTATTAACCAAGCAGTGATCCACAGATATAAATGAAGCACTATAATAAAAATATGGAAAGATATTTAGAATAAAATCCAAATAACAAAAATCAAACATAAGGAAAGCACTTGAGAACTAGATGGGATCTCTTATCTGGTAGAAGTCAATCCTGTACTTTTAAAATTTAGAAGAAAAATCAAAAAAGCAGCTAAAATGGAAATCATTTTTAGAAGAAAAAATACATTATTTAATGTATTAAGAAATGATAAAGATCATTGACAACAACTAAAAAAGCCAGGAGTATATCAAGTACCTATAAAAAACAACCACATAGATGGACGAAGTGTATATTAGATATACTGCTAGATCAATACAAAAAAGAATTAGGAATATAAATCAGATGTGGATAAAGGATAACAGAATACTGCATTAGCACAAAGGATTTTGAGTTTTGATGTGTAGGCCATGTGGAGCAATGTAAAATTATTAAAGACGACCCATGACCCAATAAGATGAAAGTTTGCAGAGGCTCTTAATTTTTAAGAATAAAACTGTGGAAAATAATACCACTGAGCCAAATATAGTAAGCTGGTATGGGCCTGATATAATAAAGTAATACAATAAAAACAGAAAAACTAACTTACTCCTAGCAACTGTAATGTGTTGATAGATGGTATAAATTATTTTGTAAAAAAAATTTATTTAATATTTAAATGTTTATTATATGTGTAATTTATTTTAAAAATTATTTTATGCTTATGAATTTTACTATGTAACATGTTGCCATAGTTACTGTTTGAATTTGTCCATTTTGAAATATATTGCTTTGTAATAATTGCTGAAGAGGATCCAGAGGATCAAAAGCACTTCACTAAAATTATTTTAAGTTGAAAAGAAAAATCTGAAGTTTCTATTTCTGTATTTTCCTGCGCATTGTGCTGATTTTTGATGTTTTTAAAAATGGAGCAGTGTAATTCAATTGAGAATAGTAATTTTTCTAATTTAGAATAAAAAGATGCAGATAATTTTTTATAACTATAATTTTTTCATCAAAGGTTCATTATTTCTAAATTTTAGTTATAAAGATACTTTTTGAATATGCAGATTCATTTCAATTAAAAATCCTTTTTTACAAAAATTGTTATAATAATAAAAATGATATTCTATTTAATTTATTATATAAAAGTAATTATTAAATAGGGCTGATTGTAATAAATATACAGTAAAACCTGTCTAAGCTGAATATTATACAAGCCAGAAACTTGCTCAACATGGAAAATATTTTTCTTCCCAAACAACTTCCATAGAAATATCAAAGAAAATATCTGTATAACGTGGAAATGGAAAGCATTTTAAAATTTCACTGAATAAAAAGAACACCTGTATAAGATGGAAAAATAATCATTTTTTTCCATCTTATAAAGAAAAAAGTGGTTTTGAATTTGAAACCATTGGTCAACTTGAACAAGGAATGAAAGAATTTTCTGAAGTATCGCACCTTGATGGAATTTAAATATTTATAGGACAGTTTGAAGACATTAGTATGCAAATAAATGCTGAAGAATATGTCAACATTGATAAAAACTTTTTAATAGAGGCAGATTATCAAACTATGAGTGATTTGATCCAGTCAAGAAAAGAAGAAAATTCTATAAATGAAGAAGATGGCAGTGAAAAAGGATTGGGAAGAGACTTCCAGAAATAGAAAAAATAAGAAATTTTGCTAATGCTACAAATAAACTGGCTGTGTTGGTAGAATTTTCTGAACATTTCAGTTGCATACAAATTACTGAAAAACTTTTGCAAATATTTACAATGATGAAAAGAGAAGCATGTTTAAATAAACATGCAAAACAAAAAACTCTTGACAAAATGTGGAAAAGAAACTTTTGTAATTTTTATACTTAATATGAATACTATATATAAGAACTGAATTACTGAATACTGAAGAACTGAAGAGTGAAATTTTAAAATAAAACTTGTAGTTCAGTCCTATTTGTTGCATGTTTTTCTAATATAGCATTATATGTCCAGTTTATTTGTTTTTCAAAAATACCCTATGCATTTTATTATGTAGGCTAATACAGTAATTTAGTGCTATATTTTATTTATATATTATCAAAATATGTACTATTGCAATAACAATGTATTGTAAATGCATTAAATGTTTTTTTTTATTCCAGAATGAAACCTGTATAAGCTGGCAAACTAAGGCAGAAAAATTTTCTGGTCCCTTCGGATTCCAGCTTAGATAGGTTTTACTGTAAATGCTATATTAAAACATGAAGTATATAAGCACTATTTGCAAGGTATTAAAAGTTTTATTAAAAGTTGCAAATAGTGCTTATATACTTCATGTTTATATAATAGCAAGTGGTAGTCTATATTCTATGCTATATTAAAAAGTAATAAATATTAATAAAGTTTTTTAAATTTTATACCTTCATTGCTTATTGGTGGTGGATCTGGTCCAATTTTCTCAAAAAAAATGACAACTCCACCTTGTATTTTCTGAACAAGAGATTCCAAACATTGCATTAGCATTCGCTGTGATGTTATTGCATATGATCTGCCTATAAAATTCACATATCATAAAAATTATTAGAAAGTAGAATCAGAAATAAAATATGTTAAACTACTTAAAAAACTTCAGAAATTATCATCATTATGAAAAAGTCAATAAAAGTTAATTGCATCAAAAAAGTACTTTCAAATTTAATAAAAAATAAAATAAACAATTACATAAAATTTATAATCTTTTAAAACTATATAATAGCTATAACAAACAAGAGAGAAAATTAGTTATATAGTTGTTAACAAACTATTAAAAATATGACTGTTAAAAGTTATTCTGAATTAAAAATTTTCCTAATCTTTTTAAAACCATAGGTGCAATTTTAATGCATAATCATTATTCATACAAAATAAATTTTTGAAATAATAGCATATTTGAGATAACACTTTAATCACTATTTTAAAAAAGTGTAACTGATATGTAGCAACAAAAAATGATAAAGATCATTGTCTACAGACTACTGTTATTAATTTTCTATGTTTAAATTTTAAAAAACTATCAATCTTGGAAACCTTTCAATCTATTATGGCTTAATTATTTTATTTTAAATAACACATTTGGATTTTTCCATTTTATATTTATTTTTTAAAATCACTTTTATTATATCCATATAACCATGATTGGACAAGATGGTCTACAGAGGAAGGAAGATAAGATGATCAAATTTAACTCTACACAATGAAATCTGAATTCTAAAAAATTGATTTGTTTCTAAAAAAAAACAATGCTTTCTAAGTAAAAAGTTTTTTAGAGATTTGGTTTGTGTAATTTTTTTTATATATGAGTTGGCTACATTACTACAAGTACTATTTGTTAATTGAGTACAGCCGGTAATCTCAAGTGAGCGACTCTCACTTGAGATTACTGGCTGAGGAGGGCCATAGCAGACCGAAAACATTTCCGGAAAACAATATTATTATTAGTATATGTAATATATATTATATATATATCTAATAATAAAATAGTGTATTTATCCTGCTTCAAGTGCTTGTTGTGATTTCTTGTAATAAAAGATTGATACCTGGCAGTAACACTCTTATAAATATTGCTTTAATTTATTAAATTAATTAATATATATATATATAGTTAATATTTTGTAATCAATAAATATATTTTTTATATACCTGAGAAGATTCAACAATCAGAGTATATATGAAAAATCTGAACATGAATCTGAATCTTAACTATAAACTCTTTCATACCACAATAGTTAGCATGGAATGAGTTTTGGTAAACAATTCATTCAATGAATCAAAAAATGATAAAATATCAAACTAGAATGAAAAACCATAAAAATATAAATTACAAAAATAAATCACATAAAAAAATGGGAGGACAAAGGGGTCTTAATACATTAACTGTTTTTTTTTCCTTGAAATTTTTTTGAAATTCTCTTTAAAACATTAAGTTTATGAAATTATTTTAATCCTGAAGAATTTTGAAAATGTAGCTAAAAAATATTTTTTGTTTAAGTAATAGAAATATTTAGTATAAGTATAGGTGCATATTATGCACCTATACTTATATAAAAATATTTAGTATAATTCAATAACTTAAAAACTTATAATTTATTTCATCAACTTTTTAAATTACAGTGGATGATCAGTTAACGAACATAATCCGTTCCAAGAAAATGTTCGTTACCCGAATTGTTCATTAACCGATCATCGATTTACCATAGGATTTTATGGGAATTCGATTAATTCATTCCGGAGACCCAAAAAAACATAAATAAAAAAATTATATAATTTTTTACTATGTTTATTTATATGTAATAACAATAATATATACATACATAGTCTTGCATTTTCATCTATTATGTTTATTTT
>AYEL01077632.1:0-30038 GCA_000484575.1 Olivierus martensii
TATTATACAAGCCAGAAACTTGCTCAACATGGAAAATATTTTTCTTCCCGAACAACTTCCATAGAAATATCAAAGAAAATATCTGTATAACGTGGAAATGGAAAGCATTTTAAAATTTCACTGAATAAAAAGAACACCTGTATAAGATGGAAAAATAATCATTTTTTTCCATCTTATAAAGAAAAAAGTGGTTTTGAATTTGAAACCATTGGTCAACTTGAACAAGGAATGAAAGAATTTTCTGAAGTATCGCACCTTGATGGAATTTAAATATTTATAGGACAGTTTGAAGACATTAGTATGCAAATAAATGCTGAAGAATATGTCAACATTGATAAAAACTTTTTAATAGAGGCAGATTATCAAACTATGAGTGATTTGATCCAGTCAAGAAAAGAAGAAAATTCTATAAATGAAGAAGATGGCAGTGAAAAAGGATTGGGAAGAGACTTCCAGAAATAGAAAAAATAAGAAATTTTGCTAATGCTACAAATAAACTGGCTGTGTTGGTAGAATTTTCTGAACATTTCAGTTGCATACAAATTACTGAAAAACTTTTGCAAATATATTTACAATGATGAAAAGAGAAGCATGTTTAAATAAACATGCAAAACAAAAAACTCTTGACAAAATGTGGAAAAGAAACTTTTGTAATTTTTATACTTAATATGAATACTATATATAAGAACTGAATTACTGAATACTGAAGAACTGAAGAGTGAAATTTTAAAATAAAACTTGTAGTTCAGTCCTATTTGTTGCATGTTTTTCTAATATAGCATTATATGTCCAGTTTATTTGTTTTTCAAAAATACCCTATGCATTTTATTATGTAGGCTAATACAGTAATTTAGTGCTATATTTTATTTATATATTATCAAAATATGTACTATTGCAATAACAATGTATTGTAAATGCATTAAATGTTTTTTTTTATTCCAGAATGAAACCTGTATAAGCTGGCAAACTAAGGCAGAAAAATTTTCTGGTCCCTTCGGATTCCAGCTTAGATAGGTTTTACTGTAAATGCTATATTAAAACATGAAGTATATAAGCACTATTTGCAAGGTATTAAAAGTTTTATTAAAAGTTGCAAATAGTGCTTATATACTTCATGTTTATATAATAGCAAGTGGTAGTCTATATTCTATGCTATATTAAAAAGTAATAAATATTAATAAAGTTTTTTAAATTTTATACCTTCATTGCTTATTGGTGGTGGATCTGGTCCAATTTTCTCAAAAAAAATGACAACTCCACCTTGTATTTTCTGAACAAGAGATTCCAAACATTGCATTAGCATTCGCTGTGATGTTATTGCATATGATCTGCCTATAAAATTCACATATCATAAAAATTATTAGAAAGTAGAATCAGAAATAAAATATGTTAAACTACTTAAAAAACTTCAGAAATTATCATCATTATGAAAAAGTCAATAAAAGTTAATTGCATCAAAAAAGTACTTTCAAATTTAATAAAAAATAAAATAAACAATTACATAAAATTTATAATCTTTTAAAACTATATAATAGCTATAACAAACAAGAGAGAAAATTAGTTATATAGTTGTTAACAAACTATTAAAAATATGACTGTTAAAAGTTATTCTGAATTAAAAATTTTCCTAATCTTTTTAAAACCATAGGTGCAATTTTAATGCATAATCATTATTCATACAAAATAAATTTTTGAAATAATAGCATATTTGAGATAACACTTTAATCACTATTTTAAAAAAGTGTAACTGATATGTAGCAACAAAAAATGATAAAGATCATTGTCTACAGACTACTGTTATTAATTTTCTATGTTTAAATTTTAAAAAACTATCAATCTTGGAAACCTTTCAATCTATTATGGCTTAATTATTTTATTTTAAATAACACATTTGGATTTTTCCATTTTATATTTATTTTTTAAAATCACTTTTATTATATCCATATAACCATGATTGGACAAGATGGTCTACAGAGGAAGGAAGATAAGATGATCAAATTTAACTCTACACAATGAAATCTGAATTCTAAAAAATTGATTTGTTTCTAAAAAAAAACAATGCTTTCTAAGTAAAAAGTTTTTTAGAGATTTGGTTTGTGTAATTTTTTTTATATATGAGTTGGCTACATTACTACAAGTACTATTTGTTAATTGAGTACAGCCGGTAATCTCAAGTGAGCGACTCTCACTTGAGATTACTGGCTGAGGAGGGCCATAGCAGACCGAAAACATTTCCGGAAAACATGGTCTACAGAGGAAGGAAGATAAGATGATCAAATTTAACTCTACACAATGAAATCTGAATTCTAAAAAATTGATTTGTTTCTAAAAAAAACAATGTTTTCTAAGTAAAAAGTTTTTTAGATTTGGTTTGTGTAATTTTTTTTATATATGAGTTGGCTACATTACTACAAGTACTATTTGTTAATTGAGTACAGCCGGTAATCTCAAGTGAGCGACTCTCACTTGAGATTACTGGCTGAGGAGGGCCATAGCAGACCGAAAACATTTCCGGAAAACAATATTATTATTAGTATATGTAATATATATTATATATATATCTAATAATAAAATAGTGTATTTATCCTGCTTCAAGTGCTTGTTGTGATTTCTTGTAATAAAAGATTGATACCTGGCAGTAACACTCTTATAAATATTGCTTTAATTTATTAAATTAATTAATATATATATATATAGTTAATATTTTGTAATCAATAAATATATTTTTTATATACCTGAGAAGATTCAACAATCAGAGTATATATGAAAAATCTGAACATGAATCTGAATCTTAACTATAAACTCTTTCATACCACAATAGTTAGCATGGAATGAGTTTTGGTAAACAATTCATTCAATGAATCAAAAAATGATAAAATATCAAACTAGAATGAAAAACCATAAAAATATAAATTACAAAAATAAATCACATAAAAAAATGGGAGGACAAAGGGGTCTTAATACATTAACTGTTTTTTTTTCCTTGAAATTTTTTTGAAATTCTCTTTAAAACATTAAGTTTATGAAATTATTTTAATCCTGAAGAATTTTGAAAATGTAGCTAAAAAATATTTTTTGTTTAAGTAATAGAAATATTTAGTATAAGTATAGGTGCATATTATGCACCTATACTTATATAAAAATATTTAGTATAATTCAATAACTTAAAAACTTATAATTTATTTCATCAACTTTTTAAATTACAGTGGATGATCAGTTAACGAACATAATCCGTTCCAAGAAAATGTTCGTTACCCGAATTGTTCATTAACCGGTCATCGATTTACCATAGGATTTTATGGGAATTCGATTAATTCATTCCGGAGACCCAAAAAAACATAAATAAAAAATTATATAATTTCTTACTATGTTTATTTATATGTAATAACAATAATATATACATACATATTTTTTCATTTTGATCTATCCATTTATTTTTCCGACAAAATCACAGGCTGACCAACACCCATGATGGAATCAACCGGAAGATTGAAGGATGGGTTTCAATGGTCTGGGCCCAGATCCCTACTAAAAAATTGGAGAAATGGGACCCCGGATCCTCCAGAATGGTAAACCATAGCTTTACCACGCAGCCATCGGGCTGATCTGTCATTCGGTCAGTCCGCAGGTCCCACAGTTTGTTCTGTGAAGTATTCGTTATCCGAATCTGTGTTCGTTAACTGAACATAAAAATCTTTCAAAAAAGTGTTTGTTATCCGATTTGTTCGTTATCTGAACTGTTCGTTAACCGATCACCCACTGTATTTCATCAACTTTTTTAATTAATGAACTATAATAAGCAATATGCTAATGGACTCAATACTTGGAAATTTCAAATAATGACTTGATTGTTCAATAACTTACAATGACCAATATATAGACTGACCAACCCTTCTATAAATCCAATTCTGTATCCAGGGCCAGCTCTACGATTGCTGGCATCCTGGGCAAGCTGAACTTTGGTGCCCTTTTTAAGTATAATTATAAAAATTTTCGCAAGGAAGGCTCTACGATTGCTGGCATCCTGGGCAAGCTGAACTTTGGCGCCCTTTTTAAGTATAATTATAAAAATTTTCGCAAGGAAATAATTAAAAATATAGAAATGAGTTTATTATCTGGGTTGTTTTTAACAATGAACAAAAACATTGTTTCTTCAGTATTTGGACAGTATGAACAATTAGCCTTCTTAAAACATTTTTTTTTCCTAGTCTTTAGACCAACAAATCTTTTCATGGCACTTTCTATATTTATATTTTTTGCAATATTAAGTTGTATTGATAAAATTGCCAAAGAATTCATTCTGTCTTAAGACATGGAGGATATATGTTTTTATAAGTTTTAGTAAAACTAAATCTTTTATTGCAGCAGCCATAAGTACTGTAAGCAATCTTAATGTAACACACAGATTTGGCATGATATCCTGTAACTTATTAGTATTTATCAACCTAATTTATAATATATATATATATATTGAGACGAAAAGCGTCTCACTGTCATCTGTTGCTTCTATAATTTCTTCCTTTCAGACTGACCTTCTCCCAAAACCCCTTTCTGGTACCTCTCGATGTTAATTTTTCCAATGTTTCCCCGAGTCGGGAGATAGACGTGAGCGGGAGAGACTCAGTCGTCCTTACAGCCATTCATGTATGACGTTCTTCTTACTGACCGAATAAAACTGTTGTTATTTAACCATCTTCTTGTCATTGATTTTAACATCAGCCACGACAATTGGCGCAGTCAACAGGATGCTGAAGACCTGTAACTCTCGAAGTTCACAGCTGCGGATCCAATGGCCGGACTTCAGTCCCTGGCCGCCATCCAGGACGATATGAGAGATATCGTGAGAAATCAAGCCAAGAGTCAGGAGCGACTTAAGAATGAGATTCTCGGTGAGGTCGAGAAGATGATTTCAGCATTACTTCTTGCGAATGGACCTCCCAAGCCACTGAAGCCGATACCTGCCAACGCTATAATGACTGACAGGAACTTGTAAGAATCGGTCAAAGAATATAAGGAACGACCGATCGAAAACTGACCTAGAACACAGGTAATAACTTCATTAATTAATCGAGCTACGGATTCTGAGTCGCCCGTATGGGGGCCGACAATTGAAGTGGGGGAACTGGCTGAAACAGGTGCTAACACACCGAGTAGCCACTCCCGAAATGATAAAGATGGAGGGTTGAATGTGGCTAAGGATGATGATCAGCGGCTCTATCGTTTCATTAGGGGGTCAGTTATCGAACGGTTCAATGGACGGTTGACAATGAAGGCAGACGCTTGGCTTGACGTATTTGAACTGCTATCGTCCGAGTTGGACGATCGTCAGAGAGTTCAAGCCCTGGGTTCTTATGTTTCGAGTGACGCATTGGTTTGGTATGCCGAAGAGATCGCTAGACCGAAGATTAAGATCTGGTCTGACACTCAGGAAAGGTTCTTGGCACGTTATGGCATGGCTATAGTCCCCCCTTGGGTAGAGGCCGAGCAGAGGCAGATGTTGCCGACCAAGGAAGTGCGAACATATGCCCAGGAGAAGATGCGACTATTACGATTGGCCGAAATACTGCAATATTGAAAATAAAGATTTAGATTTTTTAATTAATTAAAAAATTAATTTAATGAAATGCTTTAAAAATTAGTATTTTGATAGGTTTTATAATTCATTGTAACGAGCCTAAATTATCAAACTGTATTGTACAGTGATGAATGATAAATTATCATAGACATGATCATAGATCATCTGTTCATTTAATGATTAACAAAATGTAATTAATAACTATTTTGATATTAACATAATAACCTTGGAATGTTATATTATTTTGGGAAATTTACATGATTTTTACTCTTGAATATGATACTCTATTCAAATACTTTTTCATAGGAAACGTAATAAATGCGCTAAAAACAAGACTGATTATTATATCTATTATTTTCCCATTAAAATGTGCTTGTATTTGTGTTATTGGAATATAATAGTTAAACTACAGTACAATCGATTCAGTTTAATTGGGACATGTTAGGACTAATCCATTTTGGCCCAATTAAATGAACTAATAGTAAATTAATTTGTGTTATTGGAATATAACACAAATTAAAGCACAGTATAATCGATTCAGCTTAATTGGGACATGTTAGGACTAATCCATTTTGGCCCAATTAAATGAACTAATAGTAAATTTTAATATAAAATCTGTAATACGTAGATAAATAAATAAGTAGGCAAAAAATAATAATTAGGTACCTATTTTAATGCTTTATTGTCTAGTACCTAATTATTAGGTTTTTGGCGATCTCCTCTGACTTCGCCTTCAACACTTGTACTGATATTCACACTTCGCCCGCTAACTATAGAAATCCATTGATCTAATGCTTCTTTGACTTCTGGATCCTTTCCATTACGCTTTCTTTTGGATGTTTCTGAAATTCCTTTTTGTAATGCCTACTCCTTACCCAGTTGATTTTCTTGTTGTAGGAGACGCTATGGTAAATTTTGGTACACCAGTTATATCAGCAAGTCTACGATGTATTAATGGCTGGCTTTTAATTTTATCCAGTAAAGCAATTTTACTTGAAAGTGCAAAATCCTTTCTTGGCATCTTGGCAAAGATTTAAAAATTTTAAATAAAGTGCAAAATCATTTCTTAGCATCTTGGCAAAGATTTAAAAATTTTAAATAAAATCAACACTGTAAATGATTCTAGGTACATATATAGGGTGTGTCCCAATAAAATGTATACGCACTTTGAATGACTATAATATGAACAGGTATTATGATACATAAAAGTTTCATAATGTAAAATAAAGTAGACAAATGCAAAAATCAGCCATATATTGGAAATGTTCGAATTGTTGGCTATTATAGTCCCGGCACAGCTGATAATGCTCATCAATGGAATCAAGAATGTTCCTAATCATTTCAACTGGAATTTGGGCACTTTCTCTTTCAATTGTTGCTTTCACTTCATTGATTGTAGCTGGTCTTGTGTTGTAAACATTGTTTTTGAGGTGTTCCCACAAAAAGACGTCATAGGGGTCAAATCCAGTGAGCGTGGGATACTCGATGGTATCTCTGCGTCCTATCCATCTGTTAACCAGATTTTCGCCAAGATAGGCCCTCGTGTCGCATTGGTAGTGGGGAGGTGCTCCATCCTGCTGGAAGTACCATTTTTCGTGCCTAAACATCTTTTGAATACGTGACATGATGAATTCTGTAGCAAGGAGAAGTAAGTTGCACCAGTCATGGTATGGTCAAAAAAGAAAGGTCCAATTAAACCAAATGCCGACAAACCACATCACACTGTAACTCCTGGTAACTAACTTATGGACATTGTGAACAGTTCCTCGCAACTTATCTCGCAATCGAGCAATTGTGAGTCGTATTGGTGCCTTCCAGTAGCACTTTAGGATAAATTTATTTTCCTCAAAGCTTAGTCTTACTTCAGCCATTGCTTCAAATGGTCAAACCAGAAAAAAATAATAATAAGTGTTGTAGTTAGGAACTTTCGAAGAGTGTATACACTTTATTGGGACACTCTGTAGTAGCAATAGCGCGCACGGACGTACGGTTTAATCACCGCTTCAATAGCTTTCTCTTATTCGTTTAAGCATCATTATTTCTGTTTTAGTCATTTATCTATATTATTTCTCATATTTGTACTTGTGTATTTGATATTAGAACGTATCATGTATATTGTATAACAATTCGTCAAATGAATTCTTTGACATTCTAAATTATTCAAAAAAAATTTTAGGGCACAAACACAAATTATTGAATAAATTGTAGAATTGCCCATTTAACATTCGTTGTCTTAATAATGGATGCAGATCTTTTCTGTTTACGCCATTCTTTTACTGCAGTACTGCACATAGAGCAACCTTTTCCATCAAATCCATTTTATCCACTGCGAGTGAGTGTATTTTGCGAGAAAGCAACGGTATTTTAACTGCTCATGTGCCCACTCGATATTTCAAGCGGGCCAAACAGCTGCGCGGTGAAAAAACCGTCCGTGCGCGCTAGCCCTTAAGCAGATTCATACTTGCCAGAAGCCCGACGATAGATAACTAATTCGCATCACGCTAATGTTGCTAAATAATAGTGTACATAGTGTTGATAATTTTCAAAAAATCCCTAAAATATGTCAATAATGCTAAATTTCTTTTCTGATACTGTCCCAATAAAGCGTTTAAATTATGTATTAGTTAGGTTTCCGTTCTTTGAGATTTGGTCCAATTAAGCTGAATTGACTAGTTTTTCCTCGAGTATGAATTGGATAGTTGTTAATTCCTCAAATTTAATTCTCGTATATTTTTAAGAAATTAAACTATTAGTTTTAAAATTAAGCTTAATTAAAATGACATATTTCATCATATATGTGCTGAATTACATACTGTATATATGTATAAAAATCAAAATTTATTGGCTAAAATGGTAAAATATTTATTTTTTCGACTATAACATCTGTGCTTCATTTTTTAATATTAAATTTCTCCGATTTGTAGGAAATATTTCAAGTGGTTAAATTTGTGGATTTTTTCTTCATTAGAATTAACTTATATCTAATTACAGCACTCTACTTATAGTTGTGTATTCTTGTTGTTAAATTTCAACTAATACGTCACTATAATTATATATATGTATATATTTGAAATCTCATAAATTTTTTAATTATTTTGAAAATCAGGTCTTGTTCATCTATGCACTTTTACGAGTTTAGTTTTGGTAAAAAATAAGTTTATTACTTTCCATTTGAATACTGTATATTGTAAAATAAATTCAAAATCGTGACGTATAAAGTATATTTTTGTTCTTTATATATAAAGTAATTTGATATTGAATAAATTAAATGCTCAGGGACAAAGTTTCTTTTCACTTCGGATTTTAAATCTTAAAAAATATTTGGCAACTATCCATAATGCTATTATATGTTATAGAATAATCACAGAATAATACATCTCTATATTGCCAACAATTGATAAATTTTTACATGATATTTAACCTAGAAAAATAAATGTGCATAATAGAGTGTGAATACAGTAGTATATTAACAACTTTTGTTAACAGTTCATGAAGATTTGTAATATGATATTTTTGTTTGGATGATTTCGTAAAGGAGGTAACTAAGATATGATTTTTCCAATTTTTTAATATATATATGGTATTATATAGTCGCTTATAATCAATGAAATTTTGATTCTTCTATAAAGAATTATAAAATGATACATTATTTGGTCTATAAAAAGTAGATTTGGTTTATTTTAAGTTTTATAAAATTTATAGATATTCTAAATACTGTATACCGTTAAGATCTTTTCATTAATTTAATTAACAAGTATGCTATTTATTATTATAAAAAAATTAAATGATTTGCTTTAGTTATATAATGAAATCTATTTATCCTGTTCGTATAATACGGATATTAGAACATTCGTTTATAGATAGTCTGCTGAAAATATATCTAATACATATACGGTTTTTGAAAAAATACTAAATTCCTGCCATTAATGGCAGGATAAAAATTTTTTTTTAAATAAAAAAATTAATAATTATTTACCTGCCATTAATGGCAGGAATTTAGTAATTTTTCAAAAACCGTATATGATGGAATAAAGAATATGGAAATTCTTTGTATCAATAATTATTTCTTATTTAATAAATCAATTACAGTATTTCGCATTAATAATTCTATTCTATTATATAATTATTAATGCGAAATACTGATATTATAAGATTAGCAGATAATATTTTTAATGAGGAAATATTATGAAAACATTTGTTTATTTAATTGTTTCTATGTACTTTCTTTTGTTTAATTATATATTTACTGTATATATATTCTTTTGCTCTGCAAAATATTATATAAATATTGTCATTTATTAATATTGTTTCTTATTGTTTGCAATTTGAAACCAAAATTTTATTGTTATTATTTTATTACTATTTTGTTATTTTACTGAATTTTGTTATTATATTTGGGGAGTGTTACGAAAAGTGATTCGAATTCATTGTTAATTTAAATATTTACACTAAATAGTGTATCTTTTATTAGAGAAAAAAAAGAAAACGATTATTTAACGTCCATAAAGTGTAATTTCTGAAATAATAGAAAAAATCGAACCACTGAAAACGACGGAATATCTGTTATGTTTCTAGAGAGAATGAAATTAAAGTTTAATGACGTCATTTCCTGTTTATAATTTCAAGCTATAATATTTATTATTTTAACTATAACTTATCTGTGTTTTGAAAATTATATTAATTTTTATGCTAAAGGCAGAAGTGGCCAACTTGTCAATCATTGGCTTGTTGCTCTCGTCTTTCATATTTTAATACTGCGTACTCCACTCCAGTTTTCTCATTGTCTTCTCGCTCCACTTTAATTTTTGAAAAATTTCGCTTTAGCATTTTTCGTTGTAACTTTTCAAAATTTTTTAACAGGAATTGGAATTTTTGTATCAGTAGTTATGATTTACAAAGCAGTTGATATTTATTTATATTTAAACGATTTTAAAAGAAATCCTCAATTATAGAAGATTTTAGAAGAAATGATATTTTTCGGATTTTATTCAGTTTAAAGTTTATTAGCGATATTTTCTTATCAGAAAATCAATTTTCTTACTTGTTAGTATTATGGTGTTTGTAATATGTTTTGCATCATAGTAATAAAATTGTATTGTACAGTAAAACCTCGATTTTACGGACTATAGGGGGCAAGACTAGTCCGTAAAATCGATTTTATTACTATGATTTTATTGTACAGTAAAACCTCGATTTTACGGACTATAGGGGGCAAGACTAATCCTTAAAATCGAAGTAAAATTTTTTATAAACATATAATTAGCATTTTCAACTACCTGTACTAATTAATGTGACTTATGCCTAAAATCTTACCTAAATATTAAATTTAGGTAAGTTGTTAAAATAAAAATGACGCATTATGCAATAAGAGAATGCTTTATTTTACACGCAATACAGTACTGTAGATAGTTTATGCAAATATTGTATTATTATTATTTATTTTATTTTTTGGGATCGTGTCCGTAAAATCGAGGTTTTACTGTAATGTAAAAGTGTGTGTGTTTTCTGTCCGATAAAATTGAGGTTTTACTGTATTTTCGAAGTATGTTTTTATTAAACATCAGTCCATAAAATCGAGGTCTTACTGTAGTTGTAAAAATTTTTTCAGCTAAAGAAGGGTACTTAGCTTATTTGATGTTAAATTCACATCGTTTGATTGATTATAATAATAATGTCATTTCTCTTATTTCAAGACTGTCAGCGGAAATGTTTATCTGATATGAAACTATATCCAGAATTATTATTTGCTTTTTTATTTATAAAACAATTTTTGTATAAAACTTTGATAATATTGTTATGTGAAAAAATTCCCCCTGCTTTCTTTGAACTAGCTATTTATTATTATATTAGTGGAATTTTTTTTTATAATTATCTCCTATACAGTAATATGTTTTTTTGTTAATTCAGTATTTTTCTGTGGTTATAGTTTGATGATGATTTATGCTATAAGTTTTTCTACAGTATGCAAATTGCATTATTATGATTATAAAGTTGAAAATATTTAAAATTTTTCTATAATTTTTTTTTAAATTTTAAATTGTTCTAACATTTGACTTACTTTTAATGATGGGTTTTTAGTTTGTGGAATGCTGCCATCTGAAAGTTGAACACCTCTGGTTTAAATACAGTCAAAGTTTATATTGAATTCTTGTCAACAATGAAGTAAATCATACTTTGAAATATTTAATTATTGATTTAGAATTCATAAAAAAGAACAGAAAGAAAATTGTAAATGTATATTTATAAATAAATTTATAAAAAAACAACAGAATTTGTTAAAAAGGAAATAAATAGTAGAATAGATTTGAATTAGATATAATGCTTATGCTCTGAATGTTTTTCATGTTCATATTATTTAAAATATTTATACTAAAAACAGTTTAATATTTCTTATGAAAATAAATCAAAGAAAAAGTGGTAAATATTTATCCTAGTTAATTTGATTATTTTACACTTCAGAATAAAATAATGAATGTTTTTTTAACTTATTAAGACAAAATAAAAGATGATTGTTCAGAAATATTTGTTTATATTTCAATTATTGTTTAACAAACAACATTAAACAGTAGTAATTTTTATTTCCTAAAGATTCAAATTTATTTTGGAAAATTCATTTGAAAAATCAATACTTCAATAGAAAAATTTTATTTATAAATAATAAAATAACGATATTCATAAATTTATTGTATGCAAATTTTTTTATGATAAATTAGAATAAACTATATTGATAAAATGGAATTAACATGATATTTATTTACAATAAATATAATTTTTTTTAGATCCAGCAACAAGCATGGACAGTGGGCATTTTTCAGATGACCTGAGTTCTAGTTCTCAAGGACTTCCTCCAGATTATCGTCTTTTAATGGCAGAAATGAGTAAGAGAAATAAGTATATCTTGTTTTTATGTCAAAGTTCAACATAACAAATAAATACAGATATTCCTCAGTTTATATATACTCAATTTACACAAAATATTATCAATTTTATTGAAACAAAATTGGCTCTATTCAGTAAAACAGCAGAAAAAAATCTGTATGACCTTTTTTAACTTATGGAAAAAATGATGATAGAAATTTGAATTTATGTTAAATTTATAATACAGTATATTATCATTTATCTTAGGTATGGTCAGATATTTTTGTTGAATACCAAATTTAAGTTGAAAATTATTTTATAGGTTATTAGGGAAAAAGCTTGATAAAATTAATATTTAGTAATAAAAATATAATATATGATAAATGCAATTGGGCTTTGTTGATAAACTTACAAATAATATGACAAATTTATTCATTATCAAAATTATTTATTAATTTTATAACTATACTGTAATTATTTTTACATTACAATTTTTTAAATTTATTTTTAAATTTAGTTAAGTTTTATTAAGTTTTTCTTATTTGTTTAATAAAATTTGAAGTTTTATGGATTGATGAAAACTTTTTGAGAATTACACATGATCCACAGACTCTAGTTTAGCTATTTCTGAACCATTTATTATAAAGATGTTTAATATATAAAAATTTAAGCCATGTACTAAGAAATTAAAATATTTGCTAAAATTTCAAAATGACTATTCTTGAATTATTAATCAACTAGCCACTTCTAAATTGAAGCAAACATCTTAATTTCTCAGAATATAACTTGATTTTTTTTAGTAGATAGCATTTATTTTTTAATTTTAAAAAATAAATGACAAAGGGAACTAACTTAAGCTAAATTGTAATGCAATTCCGAATATTTATTCAATAAGTAGATCTAACCAGCAGCTTGCAGAGTCAGAGTCGGGAGTTGGGGAGTCGGAGGTTTTTGGGTGGAGTCGGAGTCGGATTTTTAAACTGTCGGGAGGGAGTCGGGAGTTGGGGAGTCGGAGGTTTTTGGTGGAGTCGGAGTCGGATTTTTAAACTGTCGGGAGTCAGAGTCGGATTTTTAAACTACCAAGCGTTGTACCGGTCCAAAGGGATGAATGGTGGAGGGTTAGAAGCCGTTCCGGTGCCCACCCGAGGGTTGGCCTTGCTCGGGCTGATTGGGTTCTACCAGAGGCCGGGGAAGCTTGCTTCCTAGGGAATCATAAAACTTCGGGGAGTTGATCCGAGCGATATTCGATCATGGCAAGGCGCCAGGAGCCTGGCCATTGCACGGCGTCGGTCGATTTCGTCTCCATGGTGGCCCGCCAGACTGGCGCGGACAGTGGGTTGATCGAACCGAAGGAGATTCTCGCCCTTTTCAAGTTGGGTCGGCTGGTCGTCATGCCTTCCGATTCATCCGTTGCGATTATTAGTAAGGGTTCTGCTCTTGTGGAGGGTTCGGGTATACTATACTCTTCCGACCTTCCTGCGGGCTGTCGCGATTTTCGCGGCAGTTTTGCCCGAGCTTTGGTGTCCTAAGGATTTCCCATTCGTGGGAGAACTTGTTGTGAAATCCGTTCGTGATTTCGATCCCTTCGGGGACTGTCCGGTCGCTCAGAATGAGCACCCGTTTGTAGCGAATATACGCCTCTTGTGTCTCCGCTCCCTTGTGGACGGAGGCAATTCTCGGCCCTTTAAAGGTCGCTTCGGCGACACAGTGCACGAGATGCGAATGCGGCCTTCATTCCCCTAGGCCTGGCAAACCTGAGCGAGTCCGCCGTATTCGTATTTCGTTCGCTTGTGGATCAGAGAGGTGGTCAGGCGAGTCCGCACCCCTAGTTGCAGGCTATGATTAAGCCGAGATTATTCTCGCAGACATAAGTACCCTGTAGTACCCTCGTAGGTGGAGCAGGGGAAAAGCTTTGGCTAAAGTCTCAGAATTCGACATGAGCCATATTGTACTCACTACTCACGCTCGTATTCATTTTCTATTCTTTCACCTTATACTAGTGTACTTACCTACTCATGCTCATATTCATTTCCTATTCTTTCACCTTATAGTCAAATTATAGGCATTTTGTACACATTTTCAATAACTATATGTTATGTACAGTTCGTTCCAAAAAGGCAGGCACCTGCTTTGCAGATGACTATTTTTTTGGAAGCTTACTGGAAGTTGATTGGTTATAGTCTGTCAGTTCGAATGTGCATAGTGGAAGCTAAAAATGGATGCATCCGTTCTGACTATATAATGCTGCATTTTGCCTAAATTAATAACAACATAAAATAATTTGTAAATAATAATTGAAACTTTCCTAATAAATGCTCAAAATAAATTTCCGGAAAAAATGATTGAACACCTGTCATTAAGACTACCTAACCCTGTTACTTAGAAAAAATAAAAGTAATCGTCCAAAACTCTGCAAATTCGAATTCACGCCTGAACTAATTAATCTTATTGGTTTGTAAGTATTGTAAGAAAGCCGAACATCTGCTTAGATGACTATCTTTTTGGAACGAACTGTACATTTTCTATAACTGTACATCCATACACATTATAGATCGTTTGCTAAATTGTAAGCATTTTGTACAACTGTACACTTGTTTGAACACATTTTATATACATATTCAGCATATTGTACAGATAAAATAAAATATACCATTTATAGTACATTAAAATGCATTTATTTTATTTGTGTAAATAATCAAATAATAAATAAGATAAAAGATAATTATTTGTTACTTGAAATTATATAAAATAACAAATAATTAAAAAAATTAAATAAAAGCAAACAATAAGCCAAATAAGTAAGATAAATCTATTATTCAAAAACATTTACGGCTATCCATGTAGCCTGCCTCAGTTAGGCAGGCTACGTGGATAGCCGTAAACGTTTTTGAATAAAAGATTTATCTTACTTATATGGCTTATTGTTTGCTTTTATTTAATATCTAAAGTAAGAAGTTTTACAATATATATTAAAAAAATTATTTGATGATTCAAATAATCAATCAAATAATTATTTGAAAATAATTTCCAATCAAATAAGATAAAAATTATTTGAAAAAGTATTTAAATAAATATTTATTTAAATAATGCCCATATCTGGTATGTATATATTATTGTTATTACATATAAATAAATGTTGTAAGAAATTATATAATTTTTTTATTTAATTATTTTTGGTTCTCCAGATTGAATTAATCAAATTCCCATAAAAACCTTTGGTAAATCAATGATTAATTAACTAACACTGTCTTTGAACAGATTATGTGCATTAACTGATCACCCACTGTAGTTAATATCTCAATTATGATTATAATATTAGTGGAGAGTTAATGTGATGGCTTAGTCAGATTGCTGCTTTGAGTTCTTTAATTCCAATTTTAAGTTTCCTTTGTGTTTCACAATATATGTATTATCCGTCCACGAAAGCCACACCTAGTTAAGGAGGATGAGTCCAAACATGAAAGGGAGAGTCGCAGTTGGTATAATGAAAGGTGGTGATATTGAATTAATATTATATTAAATTCTGTTAACTATACTATTTCCAACATCGAAACTAATCATTTAGCATTCAACATTACAATAAACTTCCATTCAACTTCAGTTATCTTGCATTTGAAAACATCCATGTGTGAAGCTGTCATTCCTATTTTGTCACTGGACTCGTTCAGTCAGCGTACGAGTACTTGCGTTGATAGTCACGGCTAAGCTGGACGGACAGTATATGGTTCGTTAGAACAACAAGGAATGCTATAAGCAATTCTTTTTAGATTTAATATTGGTATATTATTTTGTATGTCTATTGTGCTTATTACTTGTGACAAGCGTTGCAGAGTTGGAGTCGGGAGTTGGAGGTTTTTGGGTGGAGTCGGGAGTCGGATTTTAAAACTGCCCGGAGTCGGGAGTCGGAGTCGAAAGAAAACAAATGACTCCCGACTCCTTAAGTCCCTATGTACCTAGAGCTATTGATATATATATCATTTCTAACTATTTAAGGCTAATGATAGTAAATTATGAATAATATCAATTATCTAAATTTATGAAAAGGCCCCTATAGTGTTTTTAGTTAATTTATGAGTCTCAACTCTAAGTGATAAATTTTTGCCTTTTGGAGCCATATTTAGTCTATTTTATGGAAAGTGTTGTGGTCTAAGCCAAACTGAAACTTAGACATAGGATTCTGATTAATGATTAAAATATAGTCCTATAGCCTAACTCATAGGCCTAGTGGCTAACACTCTTACACATCAAGATAAGAAATAAAAAACAGAAATGCAAGAGGGTTATTGAAGGTAGTCTAAGGTATCTGCTCTAATGCCAATGTAACATATTAATTTAGTTTGA
Source organism: Olivierus martensii (assembly GCA_000484575.1). Lineage (NCBI taxonomy): Eukaryota > Metazoa > Arthropoda > Arachnida > Scorpiones > Buthidae > Olivierus > Olivierus martensii. The sequence continues at coordinate 16,775 of AYEL01077632.1, forward strand.
TAAGAGTTCATTTTAATTTTTTAAGTGCAGTGTGTCGGCTCATTTCAGCCGATGATGTGGTTTTCTGTTTGATACTCAACTCCAGTGGACCAAACGAGTGCTCCGCTCACTCTGCTGGAGGGTAAATATATACATATATGAAAGAAAAATTAGAATTAAATTTAAATTTATTAAATTACCGTATATACTTAAATATAAGCTGACTCCCCGACTTCAGAGTTTGAAAATTGGTAAAAATGCGAAACCCGTGTATAAGCCTACCCAGACTTTAGGACTTAAAATTTGATAAAAATCCAAAGTCCAATTCAAATACTGATGATGAAACTGATTTTGAAAAATTATTGGATCAAGCAGACCATCTCCAGTGCCAAAAAAGAAGAAAACTCGAATCTGATACTGAAAAAAGTAAACCCTACAAATATATCGCAAATAGCAAATTTCAAGGTGGAATTTAACAAAACTTTAATAGAAGTTGAACGTTTTGAAAGAAAATCTAAATTAAATGTTAGAGAGGCCAACTCTAAATATCCTGAAATTGTAAAAGATGCTACGCTTCTTGTTACAGCTCTGCCTCCAACACAGGTCAGCGTAGAGAGACTATTTTCTTCACTCCGTTTGATCAGAGCTGATCAGAGAACAGACAGCTGAACTTGCTGAGGCTGTTTTGTTTATTAGAAATAATGCTTAAATTTAATTTTGGTATTTGCCTATTTGGTATGTAATTAAAATTTAAAACTCTAAAAAGAAGCTTTTACTTTTTAATCCAGTGTTAATTTTATTTTAACAGGCATTTATACTAGTTAGAACTTGGAATAGTTATTTAGAAATTATATTTAAAGTAATTTTGGCATAACTAAATGCTTCCAAGGAGAAAAATTTTATTATTATTCAAATTTCAATAGCAATAAAATAAATCATGTAAAATTTTAAAGGACATGCATTTCTCTTTTCAGTGTATTAAAGTTGCTAATTGTTATCTCAGTTGTTGATATTGTAAATTGTAACAACCTATACACAGCCCAAATTTTGGATAATCTCTCTTAAAAATTGTAAGAAAGTATGGGCCAAAGTGCTATAAAATTAATATAAAGTAGCCAGAAGACTCACTTGCAATAATAAAATATTAAAGTTAACTATGCAGGAGTTGGAGTCAGATCTTACAAATTTTAGGGAGTCGGAGTTGGATTTTTTTGAAAAGTGGAGTCGGGAGTCAGAGTCGGATTTTATTTGACAGGTGGAGTCGGAGTCGAATTTTTTTAAAGAAGTGGAGTCGGATCATTTACTATCCGACTCTGCAACCCTGCTTGTGAGGTCCTTTGATGTATATTTATGTCACATGTAATTAGCATCTGTCAACTGGTGACATGTTTACATGGCATGGAAGTGGAATGAAAAATAATAAATAACGAGTTATAAAAATTCATTCCTAATTAATACAGATATTTCAGATTGGTTTTTGTTCTTATTAGTTGAAAATATGCATTTCTGAACGTGGTTCCTAAATTCCTTAGCTGTCAAAATTTATTTTTAAATTATATTAGTTATATTTTTGAAATTTTAGTAAAAATCAAATTTTTTCTGAGCTAAAAAATTCTGAAAAAATAATAAAATATTGTAGATAGTATGAAATTATTGATTAATTTAATTTAAAATTAAAATAAACAATAATATTTCTTAATTGTTCATTTTTATTGTTCTAAATGAAAAAATTTGAACATAAACACCTTCAAACTATTTAAAGGGGTGTGCCACTTCATCAGCATTATTTATGGCAGCCAGTTATTTCCTGAGAAATGTCAGCCAAGCCTACTTTATTATGCTGTATGTGGTACTGGGTGTAGTACAGCATTAAATATCTCAAGATGAATTAAAATAAATAAAACAATAATAATTTGTACACTGTGACTATAAGACATTAACTTCAAAATCACTTGGACTTAGAAGCTAGGAAAGTAGCATGAAGAGAATAAACAAGTAACAGATAGAAATATGTATTAAAATTGCATTATTGCAATCATTTTGAATTTTTTGAAATAATTTTAAAATTAGTAATCATATGGTGATGGCTTTCTGTAAATCAAGAACAAATCAAACATTTTTATATTAAAATTAATGGGAATAGTTTATTTTCATAAATTTCATTTCATCAATAATTTTCAAGATATGCATTATATTTTGTAAAATAAGAGATTATATTCGCTGTATTATAATTCTAACAAATATAAATTGTACTAGACACAAAATATGAATTTAATTTATTACATAAAAACTTTAAAACAAACAATTTATAGCAGTAACTCAATAGGTTTTTTTAAAATTGTTCTTCTGAAACTGTTAACAATAATCAAACAACTTTTTGAATATTTCTGTATGTTAATGTATAGGACTGAGGATGGCAAATTAGCCGATAGTACTTTGCAAAATAAAATAAAAAATATCTATTGAGTTTACTGCTATTAAAGTGCTTGTTTTAAAGTTGTTATTTAATGAACTTAAGCAGTTTGGTTTGTAAGTTAATTTATTACTCAATTTTACAAAAAAGATAAAAATTTAACAATGAATGAATGGATATACAGATAATCCTGATATCCATTCATGGGGTTTGTTTTTCAACTATTTCAGTGTAAGTCAGAATGATTGTATGTTGTAAATGCTCAAAATATATGGATTTCTCACTACTAATGTTTACTAGGACACTATACATCAGTGGTGTTCAACCATTTTTACTATGCAAGCTACTTTTCTAAGTTATTCTGCAATCTACTCTCTTATATTGATCACATTCACCCAACCTAATATCTGATTACATACAACTAATGTTAAATGCAGTTAAATGCACTCACTCACTTCGGAGGATCCACTCTCCCAGCCCTAAAAACCTTAAAGAAACTAAAAACTTAATTTGTGTATTTAAAAATCTATTTATCACTTTTAATTATTTTAATACAACAAATAAAACGAATATATTCGAATAAAATATTTATTTCTCTATTCTGGAAACAACAGACTATTTACAAACTCATAAGTTACAGAAAATGCTGGTTGATTTAAAAAAAGTTAATGTGAAATTTGAAATTGTTCGGAGCTTGCAATATTTTCATAGTCAGGTTGATATAAAGTAGTAGCCAATCACAAACAATCATCCAAATGATCATTTGTAATTTGGTTTCTTGATTTTTTATGTGTTTATATTTGAAAAAGCGGATTCTAACAAGCATGTCGATCCGAAACACAAGAGAATTTTTTGCATAATATCAGCTAATATTGGAAACTTTTCATGTATATACTTCCAAATGATAAGAAAATTATTAATTTGACAATTTTAATGAAAAATAGATAAACAATAACAATACACTTAAAGAGAATTAAAAAATAATACAAAATAATAATAAATAAATTATTATGTTTTCAATTTTAATTAAATTTGTAAGGAAGAATAAACAAGAGATTGACCAAAAATCACTCCGCAATCGACGGGTTGAACACCACTACTATACATTATCTCAATAAACATAAAAAACACAAAACTACACAAGTCAAACATAAAAAAATGGTCTTTTTATATATCACATCATTGTGTCAGGGACTCAAATAAACTGCATTGACCAATCAGAGAATTAACTGATTATTTGGTACTCATAAGTCAAAAAATACCTGTATAGCTTTATAATAAGGTGTATATTTGAAAATTTAATACAAAAATGAATGTGACATCAACAATATATATTTTTTATTATAATTATAATTAAAATACACAAGTGCTTTATTCTTAGAATCATCGAAAAAATAAACAGATGTAAGTTTAACAATTTCTATCTAAAGAGACAAAAGTATAATAATTAGATTTTTAATATTTTATTGCCTCACCTTTTGGATATTAAAAAAGAAAAAATATTTTTAACTGATTTGAATTTTGTCTATTATTGAATTTCTTGGTTATTTATTCTTATCAGATCAGTAAAGATATCAAAAATTATTATTATGTATAAAAATCAAGTAAAACAAACTGAAATTATGTAGATCTATAAAAAGACATGCCTAACAAGCAAAATAGATATTCTAAAGAGAAGAGAAGAATCAGAATTAACATAAATAGAAAAAATAGTCATTGGAAATGCTGCTCAAGAAACTATGTTTGATTAAAATATTTTCATTGATTAAGTCAATGAAAAAATACTAATTTAGCTAATCAAAAAGAAAATATTATCAAATATAATACATACCACTTTATTGAAAAATGGTCTGAAGGGGCAAAAAAAAAGGTGAATATACTCAAGAAAGAAGGTCTCAAACATTAAAAAGAAGTGTACAAGCATAAAAAAGAAATGTACAAGACTTAAAATCAATTTTTAAAGCTGAAGTATACTTTAACCTCTGAACTTAGAATTCCAAAAGCTAATACAACTCCAGCTACTAAGAAGCAATAAAAGTAGGGACTTAAATCATATTTTCCAATTTGGCCACTTTTTGCCTTTACTTGCTCAGTTACAGAATATACTTTTTTGGTGAAGAGATTTTTTTTCCAAGTTCAGAGGTTAAAGTATACTTCAGCTTTAAAAATAGATTTTTAGTCTTGCACGTTTCTTCTTGATGCTTGTACTTTTCTTTTTAATGTTTGAGACCTTTTTCCTTGAGTATATTCACCTTTTTTTCTGCTCCTTCAGGGCATTTTCCAATAAACTAGTACATTACTTTTTGTTAGGCCAAAATTTCTTATTGAAAAAACTTTACAATATGTTGGATTACTGTACGTATAATCTAACTTGTTGGTTGTAGAAAATTTGTGTTCACAAGGCTGAAAATCCTTGATTCTATGTTTTTTCAGTTCTTCTAATAAATTTTCTGCTAGATTACTTAAAAAAGAAAGTGAAAAAATTTATCCTCAGATGGAGTTGAACTGCCTGCCGCCCCACTTCATGAGATCCTAAAAACCTTGATTTTTTGAAAAGTTTCAGCAAATTTAACATTGAATAAAATCCATTCTAATAATGACTTTTCAAAAAGGAAAGAAGGTCCTCCGAGATTTTCTGTTACACAACAATGTCAGAAAATTTCAGAAATTTTACACAAAAATTGAAAATTCTACAGGTTGTCTAACATGTGAGAATATTGACATCTATTTTTCATTACAGTATGCTTACATTACAACATAGCTCAACGTGTTATACATCAAATTGTTTAGCTCATTAAGACGAATCGACTGCTAACTTTCATGTCAAAATCTGAGCAATATTGACCTACTTATTAAGTCTCAAATGTGTTGTTTATGCAAATTTTGCAGTTTTGGCACTTTGCCAAGCCTCACTATGGTTTCATGAAGCCAAATATTTTCGACATCTTAGACTCATCCCAGCAGTCATTTAAAAAAAAGTTCAAGTAAATCGGCTCAGTAATTCCTGAGAAACACTACTGTCAGCAACCCCTCTAATGTTAAATGAAGGTATCAAGTATATTATTGGTAGTGTTAACATGGTACCAATAATATTTATAATACATTTACGGTCATTAGTATTAGAAATCTTTGCATTACTGATGAATCTATTAATATAATAAATAAATATTTACTTCTATGTAGCTCATCTGATTTTGACAATTCAATATTATTCTTCAAATGTTAGCTTTTGAAGAATGATATCAAAAAGATGGTGTCATTCTTATAGAACTGTGAAAACAAGAAAATGGTTTGAAAAGAGATATCAAAGTTCTTAAATGGCCAAAACACCCTCTAGCCTTGAACTATATTGAAAATACTTAGGGCATAATAAAGAAAATTATTTAAGAATCTAAACTTAACAATAAGGATGTGGTGACTGAAAAATTCTATTTTGTCTGGAATGGAAGTATTTAACAGGACACAGAATTTTATAGAATCAATATTTATATATATCAAAGCTCTGATAAAAGCTAAAGATAGGCCAATAAAATATTAAAAATTCATTTGTTACACTTTTCTTTAGACAATAATTATTAAGCTTATGTCTTTTTATTGTCTCAATGAATCTAAAAATAAAAAACTTCATATGTTTAATTGTAAATTTGATTTGTATTTTATTTAAAATCATCAGTAAAGAATTTGTGTTATTGATTTCATATTCATTTCTGTATTAAATTTTTAAATACAGGTAATCCTCAAATTATGACTATTTGTATTTACAATAGTGATGTCATTGATAAATTCTGTGATTGGTCAATGCAATTCATGAGTTTGAGACCCTGAACAATGTTCTGATAGACGGAAAGCATTCTTTTGTATCTGGTTCTTGTAGTTTTATGTTTGATATGTTTATTAAGATAATGCATCATTACAGAAGTTATGAAAACTGCTCCTACTACTGCCTTGAAATTTTTTTGGGTATTTCTCTCTTGTACTTGTGTTTGAAGCTAGTGCCCAAAAAGTTTATTATAGATTTCACTGTTATGGGAAAGAATTTCTTGGACCCATAAAGTGGAGCACTCATCTTTTGAATAGAAAAAAAAGTGTGTGTGTCACATTCTTGAGATGGTTAAGGATCCATGGTTCACAAAAGAATCAAAATCTATTCTTGATGCTGAAGATGGTTGTGATTATCAACTGAAAATGTTTCATTAAATTAAGTTATTATTTATCAACTGCTGTTGAGTGCTATTATTTTGAAGTAGGACACTTGAATCCTGCTTTGTTTTTGAAAACTTGCTCAGTCCTTTGCGCATGAGCAGAGCGTTTTCCTAATCCTGCCAGCATTAAGATAATGTATAGTGTCCTGTTTTAAACAATAGTAGTGAGAAATCCATAAATTTTAGTCATTTATGATTTATGACTGTTTCAATTGAAGAGTGTGATCCCAAAACACGTTCAGTCTATTTTTGTCATTTTTTTATTTGATGCAAATACATACTCCTATTAATGTCTTCTATCTTATTAAAGACCAACCCATGGTCAAAACCGCGCTAATCAATGTGTACGGGGCACTTGAATCCCTAGCATGAAGGAATGGAGGGCAGATTTTGTACACAGTATCAAGGATGAACTGGTCTAATATACAGATCAAATGTATATCAGATCAGTTCATTCTCCAAAACTTCCACTGGTGCAGGGGCTTGCTGTGAGAGAATAAGAATGTCTTATTCTTATTTTCTTTGTTGATTTGCCACTACCTTTTAGGCAGATATCTGTACTATTTCTGTACATGCTAAAATGAATCTTGCTAGGGGATAGGATATAAATATGTTTATTAACATATTGAATAATCAAGCTGCATTAAAAACACTTGATATCTCCAGAAAGCAAGCAGATGTATATATAATTGATATATTCAACCACAACATAATACAGAAGGGGCATTATATTAGGTATACATCCAGAAATTTTGATAGATGAGAAGCAGAAATAAAAGTTATATGTTCTGTTTTTCACATCTGTCAGTGTGTTTAATGAAATATAAATAAACTACAAACAAAAACATACACAGAAAAATATAGAAGAGATTGCAAAATACAGAACAGTTTAATACGAGAAATCCCATTTCTCATACAAATCCAGAACAAAATCAATATAAGAATTGTCATTTTCTAGAACAAAATTAAGGGAATTGTATAAATAGCTTTTGATACAAGAAAATGCAATCTCAGTAAGGGCTACACACACAATATATGGAAAGCAGTTTTGAAATGTGGATAGGATTAAAATTTAATGATATTTTATGAATAGTAATAATTAATGTATGTAACAATAGCACAGTCAAAATATACTGTTTTTTAGTTATTTCAAAAATTTATTGTATATTATTTTATTATTATAGTCACAATATAAAGGGATTATTAAAACCTCAACTGAAGATCTCATAGTACAGGCAGTCCCAAATTTACATAAATGGATCATTCAGCAAACCTTATGTAAGTTAAAACATACATATCTTGGAGCATATTCTATACAGTAGCCTATTAATGTGTCACAAAAACAAAAAAATACACTTTAAAAATAGTTGTATTAAAGAATAAAGACATACTTATCCAGATAGCTGCATGGTAAAACTGTCACTTACCATCTTGAAAGATCCAGATGGTAAATGACAATTTTCAGTTTCAGTTTTTCGGGAGGGATCAAAGTTCTAAGTCAGCTCATTAACTAAAACTAATCTAATCTAACAAGCCCATAAAACATGTACACGTGATAAATGATGGAAATTGGACGAAAACTGCTCATATCTCTGCATTATAGTTTTATTCATTATGATCAGTATATTTTTCTTATAAAGTCAAGGAATCTTTATATGAGTGCAGATCTATGTAAATAATCAGAGTCAGATTTAAATAAGTCAGCTACTGCCTATATTTTAAAAATTTATTTACATATAACTGATATTATGTGAATAAAATTTTGTTCCAAAACATGAATTTAAATTAATATTTATAGAAGTAATCATCTGCACTTTGTTATTCAGAAATTATCATAATAAGGATGTTTACTATAAAGAAATTATAACTAGAGAAAAATTATAAAATAATTATGACTTTGCAAGCAAATGATGAGACTATCATTTACAAAATGATCTTGCTATATTAAAAAAAAAAACTATATTAAAGTCCAGAAGCATCAATGACTTTGAATTTTAATTTATGCAAAATAGAAAAAATATTTTCAATGATTGGTTTAAGCAAGACATTAAGCTGAATTATTTGAAAAATAGAAAAATATTCAAAATATTAAATAAAAATTCTTGCTTCCTTTATTTTTAACATTACTCAAGTTTTATTGTATATTAAAATTATGAAAAAATTTAATACCTTCACTTTCTTTTCCATCTTCAGATAAAATAACTCTTCCAGTCCATTGAAAACCATTATCACCAGTTAAACCAATTTTAGTAGGTAAAATATAACTGAAAGGATTGAATACCAATATAGCAAATACAAAAATAAATAAAGCAACCCGTGATCGATCCAACATTCCATTTGTAACAAAGCTATTGTTTTCTTCTTCTTTCATAAAGAAATTAAAATTTTTATCTGAAGTTTGTTTTCCTGATAAAGTAGTAGTAGATATATATTGTGGAGATGATGGTTCAGATCCACATGAATCACCATTACTTTCTGATGGACTACGTTCAGGAGAACTAGTGTCTGATGTTGGTGGGGTTAACTCCATTACACTAGTTGAAGTTGTCATAGGTTTTTGTTCTAAAAGATCTTCTAATTCTGAAAAAACAAAATATAATTTTGGCATATAGATCACTTTAAAAGATATTCAATTTAGATCTTAATTCATAGCATTTAGGCTATGAATTAGAAGCAAATTCTACAAGTAAAATGAAAATTATATTAAAATTAGCAAAATACATGGTGGTTAATCCTCATTTTTTGAATATTTACATTTTTTTAGAAAAATTTATTAAATAATTTTGAAAAAATAATCTATATTTAATAATCTATAAAATACAAAACAGAAATCATAAAATAAAATATTAAAAGATGGAGGGAGGGAATTTCCTAATCTCTCAATAAAGTATCAAAGTATATTAAATAAAGACTGCATAGAAAAATACCATTTCTCAATCAAAAACTATTAAATTTCTATATGCATTCTTCACTTTTGGCAGAAAACCAACAGTTTACAAACATCCATTGTTTGAAAAACCTACTTAGTATCACACATTCCATATCAATTCACAACCAAAACTATATTGAAATTGGTCAACAATTGCCTAGACTAGATTAATGAATACTCAACATTTTCTTCTTCAAATACATGAAAAGATAATCTTTCACACAATTTAAAAGCTAAAGCTTTATCATTTTATTTTTCAAAAGAAAAGTAGATTAATAAAGTTTATTACATTCATGCTAGTTTAGTTCATAGTGTTGCAAACATTTATTTAAACATTCTGATCATCATAAATGCTAATATGCTAATTGTTAAATTATATTAAGTAAACTAAAAGTAATTATTTCCCTTGTTTTCAACCAACGAAAAATGATTAATCATCAAACAGTCTTTTCAATGATAGAAAGACTATAGTAGGTTCTGTTTTTCCTGGTTTGGATTTCATCATTTTTGACTTTATTCATATATTTCATATGTAAGATTAAAATTTAATATATTTATAATACATAATAAAAAAATTAATGAAAATGATTCAATAAAAATAAATTAATTTTAATATTAAATAAACATTTGAGTAACAGTAATTGTTTATTAGATTCAGAAAAAACTGATTATATTATAAACATTTAAAAAGTAATCTGACCAAAATAGGATGACCACTTAATGAATAAACAATCACATAATGGGAGAAGCTATATTGTAAGAATTAAGTGAAGACTAACTCCAAATTTCTGATTCCTATCTTTAGTTTTCTATAAGTGCAGAAAAATTTGTCATATTTATGGATAAATTAAACAAAAGTTTTCTTCTAAACAATTTCTATGATTAATCCAAATTCTACAGGTTATTTTTGTTTCAGGTAATTAATACTTACTAATTCTAATCTGCATACTAATTTACTAACCACTAAATGCCACTAAATATCAGTTAAAATAAGAAGAGTTAAGCAATATTTCAATCTTCGTCATTATCGATTTAAAGACTGGCATCATATGTGATGATTTTTCTAAAGGAAAACTTAGTGTACAGATTATACATACATTTATTGGTGTAGGAACTTATTGATTTATATTCTTGGATGTGATGTGCAAGTTTAATTTTATGTAACTTAGATTTATGTAAATTATTATGTAATTATATTATGGGCTGCCAATGGATCAATGAAATGCAATCTGTAGCCTCTCTTGATCAAATGTCAACCCTACCTTCATGTTGATGCAGCCTGGGTAATGCTAATGGGGCTCTGTCGACAGAGCTTTGGTGGTATAACCATACTATCAGAAACAGAGTAAATGCTGTTTCATGTGAGTCCAGATGCATTAAGATAGCAGCCCTACCACTGGACTTACTGCATTTTGGTTAGCTACCAATCTGCAGGAAATTTTTCTTGCTTTCAAGTCTCACAAAGGAAACAAATCTGGATGGTCTAAGATGGATTTTGAACCTAGCATTAAAAAGGAGAAGAGCTGGAAAAAATGAAATCTGCTAAGATTTGCTACTTGGAATGTTCAGGGAATTGGATATAAGGATGAACAATTAGACGAAATACTCTCAAATGCAAAAATTACTATAGCTGCCATCTCTGAAACTAAGAAAAAATTAAGAGGATCAAAATACACTTCTAACTACATACAACTATATTCTGGAGTTAACAGAGAGGAAAGAGCAAGAAGTGGAATAATGTTAATGATACATAGTTCACTCAAAGAAAATATTGAAACTTATACTTTTCACAATGAAAGAATAATATAGGTTAGGATGAAGTTATTTCAAAACCACTTTACAATTATAGGAATCTATGCCCCAAATGAAGGGAAAGAAGATGAAAGTGAAAAATTCTACAATCAATTACAAAGTATATTTAATAAAATTATCAAAACAGATTACATTATCATCATTGGAGATAGTGTTTCTGGGTGGGAATTCCTTCCTGCCAGTTTCCGGGAATTTTTTTCGTTTTCCCATTCCCGAGAAAAATTTCTTGGGAAATCGGGAAAATCGGCTCCTTGAATCCAGTAATACCCAAGCCGACCCCGGAAGAGCGGGAGATGGCCATAAGCAGCCGAGAAACAATCACTTTCGGACCAGAGGTCAAGAGAATAAGTTCCGTCGATTACTGGTGCACTCAAGGGTATTTATTCTTAAGTTCTTAAGTATAATTAAAATTCTGTTTTATAATTTATTAATGTAGCTTTATTTACAAACTATTTTACGCTCCACTGTGACTTTATTGTACCAGAAAATAATCTTCTACTCTGTTATTATGGAGGGTATAGCCCACCCGTCTTGTTATCCGAGCTTTTATGTGACAATAAAAAGAAGGAAAAAATATTATATTAAAGGAAAAAACATGTTGAATTTATTTTTTACAGACAATACTATGATAATCAAAAACATTTCAAACATACGATAAATCGACATCTTGCGCACTTGATAAATCTTATTTCATCAGGACAATTAATACATGCGAGAGAATCTGTACATAAAAATTCAAAACATGCTTGCTTAACATTAGAAAATTGGCAACGATTATCTACTATTCCGGCTGATCACCAAGAATACAATATTAGAGGTCTGAATATATCGGATGAAATTTGGTGATTGTAGACATGATACCTGCTCTGCTTGTCCAGTTTTCCTCATTAGGCAATGTAGAATGGTCATATAACAATTCTAAAGCAGTTACAATTCTCTTTTGTAAGTATTTTATTTGTCTATGTACAGTTGTGTCTAACGGCTGACATTGTGCTGTACACTTTTCAGGAATTATTACAGTTCGGCATTCCGGTCGGTTATTTTGATGGCCAAAGATACATAAATTTTTGAATTAGTGTGTCCAGTCCAAGCATCGATAAGAAGGACAAAATCTTCTGTGACAAGAGGAGCAAAGGTCGTTTTGAATAATAAATCAACCAGATATCTATAGATAATTTTCCAGATTTGCTGCAACATACGTCAATATTGGGTACTGCATATTTCAGTAAAGTTTCATTAACTATAGGGCCTAACGCGCCATTTGGTTCTTGCAAACAAAGGAATGCATTACCAATAACTCTTCCATCACAGCTTATCATATATTGCATTGTATACGAGTGGGTGATCTTGTTACGCGGTGATTGTGCATAACCGACTGTTGATTTTTTTCTTTTTTCCGATAACGTACATGGAAAGTGACTTCATAGTTAAAGCCACATTGATCTGTATTAAATATTGCGGATGGCGAATACTTGAAGCAAGAATTTCATTTTATTACGAAATAAGTCGGCAGCTTTGTTTAATTCTTCGAAAGACGTAATTTCGCACCTGCAAACTAAACGAGTGATTTTTCTAATAACCAGCCGATTTTTCGATTAAACAGATAGGCCATGATTTGCTTGCACGAAATAGGAGTTCGGGATATACATTTCGATCTGTTTGAATAGCCATTTGTCACAGATTGGATCTCCTAATAATTCTACATTCTTTTCTAGATCGAGCAAATTCTTCATAAACTAGTCGATTAATTTCTCTTTGTTTTTCTTGATTCTTTGGTCCTTCTGTCACTTCTTTCTTCCATTTGCTTAAGATAAATTTATTTTTCAGTTCTTTAGCACCGCCCAATTTTTGCAATGTTTTTACACTCCATTTTGGATGTTTAATATGTAAATCTACAATTTCTTTTTTTCTTGTAAATGGAATTCTTAT
>AYEL01077633.1:0-19724 GCA_000484575.1 Olivierus martensii
ATTATTTAAAATATTTAACAACGAATTTTTATTAACAGATTATTATATTTATTATTATTTATTACATTCAAATTACAGACATACTTGTACATCCGATCATTAAATGGCAGTCCTTATTAAGTTATAGTGCCACCTGCGGATTTTGTCTTTTTAGAGAAACTATAATTTTAATTCAATTTTTATTCCTTAATTTTTATATTATGAATAACGAGAAAGTTTTTTCTCGTTAGATTTTTCTAACGATACCGTAGGAATCAGTACAGTGGTTCGACTGCAAAAGGGATATCCAGCCAACCACGTTTCACTATTAATATATATGATTCATACAAATACATATATACAATTCATTCTTAATTTTTCGCAGCACACTGTCAAAGCTTTGGCGGCACACTAGTGTGCCACGGCACAGCGGTTGAGAACCACTGTTCTACAGGTTTCTGATTGAACACACCCCTGCAGAACACTGTGATTTAGCGCTTCTCCATGAGATTACCTATATAATTGTCATAATTCTTTTTTCGAATATAATGGCGTATATTATAGACAACTCCAGGGGGTTCCTATAGGGAGCCCCATGACTGGTATCCTAGCGGAGTTAGTAGTTAGGGAAGTAGAATTGCAGTTGAACCCCAATTTTACTAATGAGTTTTTACTTTATTCAAGGTATGTTGATGACGTATTTGTTCTTTGGAAGGGTACCCATAAATCTAGTCTCCTTAAAGAGCATTTTTCAAGAAGGGAGTACTGACTTTCTTTAAAACTGACCCAAGCTAGCCAGTCTGTTGTTAATTTTTTAGATATTGAAATCATTGCTTCAGGGGGATCATTTTAATACCACAGTTTATACTAAACCAACTGCTACCCCTGTTGTTATACCTAGATGGTCCTTCGACCCCTGGGCGTACAAAAAATTGCTTTTACTTCGTATTTCCGTAGATGTTTCACTCACTGTAGCAATGATTCCCTTCATAAAGCTGAACTAAGCAGGATTTTTACCATCGGCCTTAAGCACGGCTTTAGCGACAAGTTCATGCAAGGTTTATATTGCAAACTGAAAGCTGACTTCATGAGCCAGATAGCTCCCTGGGTCAATCCTGCTCGCACTCCTGTAATGAACCTGACATGGAGACGGTATGCCGCCTCCCAATCCCTTACAGGCTCCACTCAAGCAAGGCTGTTAAATCTTCCTTTAAGTTAACTAATAAGACCCACACTTTTAAGAGGTCCCCTACCATTTTCAATCTACTGCGAAACAACAAGTCTAAAAGATCTGAAGATTATAGGTCAGGCGTCTACAGTATCCCTCTCCTGAATTTTGATGATAACCAATCTGAAATCTATATCGGAGTTACAGCTAGAAATTTTAAGGATAGGCTTTTAGAGCATAAAGACAATATAACTAAAGATGTCCTTGGCACCGCTTTGGTGCAAAGAGCTTACGAAAAGGACACAGAAGTCCTCTGGAATGACGCTCGTGTTATAAGGAATGTTCACGACCGCAAGACATTGCCTGTGATGGAGAATTTTTGAGATTTTAAGGAACAGCGAGACTAGTAATGTTATTAATATCCAGCAAGCTGACAGACTGAGTACAGCATGGAGATATGCTTTACACAATAATTTCTAATAATTTTTATTTGCCTTCCCTTTTATCTATGTATATTTTTTAGTACTCCCACCCTATTTACGAACTATTTTTAATCTCATCTCATGTATAATTATGCGGTTTATGTTTAATGTTAAATTTAGAATTTTGAATTTATTCTCATGTTCTATTTTGAAATGTTAATTTTAAATTATAGAAAAAGGAATTTTCTAAAATTCCTTTTTCTAAAATTTCTGTTCTATTCTAATTCCTTGTATTCTGTTATATACAACTGATGATGGTATCATCGATACTGAAAGCGTTTTTGTCTTATTAAACTGTGTTATTTGCCACTGCTTATTGTGCTGTATTCGGACTTTGTTCTTAGGTTTACTTTATCAAATTATTTGTAAGTTGTTTATTGTGAACAATTTTAGTTTTAGTTTAAGTTTATAACTTAAACTAAAATTGTTTATTATAAAGTTATGAATAATATTTTATAGTAAAGTTATAAACTTAAATTAAGACTGTTTTAGTCATAGTTAAGTATAGTTAAGTTTAATTCTCTTAGTTTTTATTATAAACTTTCCCAGAATGTAATGCAAATTTAATTATAATTTAATTATTTATTTTTTTAATAATATATGTACTCTGAATTAGTAATGTGTGGTTAATTTTAGATACATTCATTCCCTGAGTTACATATATCCAATTTCCTGAAAATTACATTTTATGCAAAATATTAAAATCAAACACAATTACAGCACTAGACAACAATTAAATACTTCAAACATTTTAATTAAGTGTAAAATTTTCAACTAATATTTAGTTATCCTCAGTGATACACAGAATATTCAATAAAATAGAACTACAAATTAAATCATGGATTTGAATACAAAATTTAAAATTAAAAAATTCATAATAAAGTTCACATTTACAAATGTATGTGCAAAAATATTAATAAATGGTTAAGACTAAAACATTAATTTAGAAATAAAATATGTAAAGTAAACAAGTGCTGTGAAATGAAATTACAGATTTTGGCATTTTGAATTGAGGATATTCAACCTGAATTTGCATAAATCTGGGAATACCTCTAACTTCCTTTTCAATTAGATAAATTTTTTTAAAACAGAACTCTTAAAAATATATATTATTTTTTTTAAATTTCTGTAATTGTTCAATTGATTCTTATAATGATTTTTATTTTCTCTTAAGTATTGAATCAGTTTCAGTTCAAGATTTTTGTGTTAGAATTATAAAGTTTTTTATCCTTTTTAGGACGAATGGGTACTAGATATACAATACATACTGTTCCACAGAGGGGTCAGTGGAGTTGGAATACTCTCTCAAGAGGTGCTGGAAGCTCAACTGCTGGAACTGGTGGAATTCAGAGTGGATCATTACCTAGTTCATTGCGATTACGTGGAAGGCAAATGTTAGATCATGAAGCATTATCTTGTTTATTAGTTCTGCTTTTTGTAGATGAACCTAAATTAAACACTGGTCGTTTACATCGTGTACTTCGAAATTTATGTTATCATGCTCCTACAAGGCAATGGGTTATAAAAGTAAGCTCTTAGTAAATTCTATTTTTTTTTTATTTATTTTATTTACTTTTTATTATTGTGTTTGAAAATTATAACATTTTTTATTTCTAATATAAATATTTTCAATTAAAATTATAGGTTCTACAAAGATTGCAAACATTTGAATTAGTTTTAATTATCCTATTTTATATCATATTTATAATTAATTACAATTATATACAGTAGCTTCTTGTTTAATGTCTTTTCACTTAACATTGCTTTGCTATTACATAGTGAGCAAATCATTAATTAAAAAATTAAAGCTTTTAAGGCAGTGGAATGGAATAAAATCCTATTTTCTACTGATTTTGCATAAAAAATAGAAAATATGTTGGAAACCTATAGTGTAGTTGTAGAAAACCAGATCACTATATTTTATATGAATGCTAATTCAAGTACACAGTTGTCTAAAACATGATGTTAAACTGTGTTACAGTAGGTCAGTTGGTCAGATTCATTGCATGGAATCACTTCAACTTTTCAACCAGAAAACTTTGGATCAAATCCCCCTTGGAAAAATTTGAGAATCTAAGCCCAGCTTGTCTATCCTCTTCCTCTATAATCTGACTGGGCTTGTGAGATCTAGTCAACATGTGATATGTAAAGGAATGGTATCATTATTAATGAATGAATGAGAACTGACATTAAGAAAAACTAATCAAAAACATAATATTTGTAAATTCTAAAGTGTCTTTTATTAGAAAATAATTTTTTCTCTCAAATTCTGAGATATAATTGCTATGTAACATTATCCAATTAAAATTTACCCCTAAATCATTCTTTTTATTCATTCCATAAATAACATTAATTCTAATACTAGAAAGAAAGCATTCTAGGAACATAACTCTGCCTTATAACACCAGGCCTATGGGTTTTCTGGTTTCAGTTAATATCATAATTTTTAGGATTCTAACCCTGACATTAAACAAGGATTCACTGTACCAGCAAATTATAAGGATTTACAAGTATATAAGCCTATCTGCAATAGGGATAAACAAGCCATATCTCTTCAAACAGTGCAAGTATTTATGACAGTATAATCATTATCTTTTTTTCTCAACAAATGACTATTTTTCAATCTTTTGATTAGTGAATGGATGAATTTAGATCCTGCTATATAGATCATTCATATCAATGGATTGCAAACTGTTTAAAATGGCTATCGAAAGCATGGGCTCAAACCACTAAATCTTTTCAAGAAATGAGATTGGATTTGAACCCAGGTCCTCTGGATGAAAAGCTATACTGTTTTCAAATAGTTAATCCAGCCAATGACACAAAAAAAGTCAATTTAAATTAAAATATCCATTGAATTTTTGGGCTGCCATATTGGATTATTTTGAATTTTAATACTGTCATCATATTTCTATTCTGTAACTTCAGAAACCTCATATATGAATTTTCATCAAAATAGGTCTAACATTAAAAATCCATCAAATTTGATGGAGGCTACTTTTGTGACAGACTAAGTATAGATTTTCAATCAATATGTGAAGGAATATTTTTCTCAGCATAAAAACTCAAATAATCAAGAAATAATGATTTTTAAACCATAAAATAAACATTGGAAATTTAGCTTTCTCCTTTTCTACCTCTTTGGGATGGAATTTTGGATTGCCATAACTTATCCCAAATCAATCATCTTTCTAGCATCTCCAAATTTTAGGTTTCTAGGTCTTAGAAAAGTATTCAAATTCTTGCAGATAGATTATATACATACATGGTCCAAAAACATTATATATATATATAAAACATTGGGTGGTGACTGAGGCCACAATGCATCGATTGTGGAATAGGACCTACGGTACAAGTCCTATATTATAAAAGTATGATAGATGCTATCTGATGCTGCTAAAACAAAGAGAGTTGCTCCTGCAACTTGTTTCCTAAAGAATTCTGGCCTCCTAACAGTCCAGATTTGAATCCTTTGGACGAAGAATTCTGCCTCCTAACAGTCCAGATTTGAATCCTTTGGACTATTAAAGCGTTGTTGAAAGGGTCTCTAATAGGTCAAGACATCCTAATGTGGCATCTCTCCAAGCCGCTATTGAGGCAGCGTTTTGAACTTGGACATGCAGGCGTTGCGCAGGGCATGTCATCATTTCCGGTCAAGGATTGAGGCAGAAGGGAATTACATCGAGTAATTTTAATCTAAAGGAATCTCAAATTAATGTGCAAACGATAATTTTGATAATTTTGTTCTTTTTGTTAAATAAAATTTTGTTTAATTAAATTGTTTTTGTCCGGATTTAGCTGGCGCACCCTGTATATTTAGTCCTAAGCATTTATTAAATTGTTTTTGTCCGGATTAGCTAGCGCACCCTGTATATTTAGTCCTAAGCATCAGTTGCTCATTTCTTCGAATTAGTTTTTCAGTTTCTAAAAAGAGCTGAAAAACTAATTTATTAAGAAAAACCAGGTTTATTCAGAGGCATTTTCAATATTTAATGAATACTTTTTAAAATGTGTTAAATACATCAACAGGACCATTGCATGATCAATTTCTGAAGTTTTAAGAAGAATGCTTTCTTCACATTTTTTACAAATGGACCGTTTATTTTGAAAGTGGTGTAAGTCCATTTTAAAAAAAAAAAAACTGAAATATTACATTAATTTAGTGTAAACTTTTTATTTTGTAATATTTCAATATTTTAAAAAAATGGACTTACACCACTTTCAAAATAAACAGTCCAAATAACAATGGAAACTTTTGATTCTTGCTACAATATTCCTTGCTAGATAATACGATGACTGCTGTTCTTGTATGTTCAAAGTAGAATCTTCAATTTTGTTTTCTATAAAATTTTTTAAACATTCATCATCAATTGAAGAGTGTAATCCCAAAACACATTCAGTCCATTTTTGTTAATTTTCAAGAGAAGCAAAATATGAACTGAGAAAATATTTTATATGTAATGATTATTTACTACCAGATATCTGTTTCTAATTCATATACATGCACTTCTCGGTTGAATTTGAAATCAGTCATTATTTATTTTAAATACTGTGATGACTAAATATAACACAAGAAATAACAACAAGCACTTGAAGCAAGATAAATACACTATTTTGTTATTAGATATATACTGTATAATACATATACTAATAATAATAATAATGTTTTCTGGAAACGTTTTTGGCCTACTATGACCCTCCTCAGCTGGTAATCTCAAGTGGGTGACTAAAGTTCTAACCAGTATTAGATGCAGGCCGTCCCTGCTGGGATGTTTTGCAAATAAACATCCAGTTTAAAGCGCTCGCATTGACATTTAAACGGGGTTGTTTACCAGGTGTTACAGTTCAATGTTATATAAACACTATTTTGTTATTGTGCTTTACAAGTTTCTAAAGCCTATCAACAAGTTTCCAGTTATAAGTTATTACATTGTACTTACATATAATATTTCGTCTTACTACATCATAAATTCTAAAAAGAAATAAGAAATAATCCGCGAAATGTTAACACAACTAAAATAAATCAAATTAATACAGTTTGAGAGACAAAATAATTACAAGTTATTACATTGTACTTATGTACAATACTTAGTCCTACTACATCGTAAATACTAAAAAGGATTAATCTCAGAAAAGTTAACTTTTCTGGGAAGTATTCAATATTTCAAGTTGAAATAACAAATCAATAACATATTGCAGTTTATTCTCTACAAATGATATATTTTATATCGTAAATGAATCTTATACAATATTTAAATAAATTTTATAAAAAAAGATCTGATTTTTTTATATTTTATATTTAATCAGATTAAATATATGTGAATGACTTTATAATAATTTTTTGTTTAAAGTTAATTAAATTATTTATTAAAGTTTAACTCTTAATTAAAAAGTTAAGCTTGGATGTATTATATTTCATACATTTTTATTCTTTCAACTACACTGAAATTCTGCATATTGCTAGTTGATAGTGTGCTATTTTTTAGAGGATGTTAATCATTACTTTCTTCAATAATTTTATATACTGTTTATTAGAATAAATGTAGAATAAATTCATGGATAATGTATTTATTTATTTCTAATACCAGATTCAGGATTAATAATTAAACAATATAAATTTTTATTGAAAAATATACCTAGTTCTTATAGATACATGATTGATAGTTCCAGAATATGAAGACTTGAAATAAAAACATGCCAAACAAGAAATATTTTATCATTTATTTTAATGTAGAGCAGGGGTGGAAAAACTGCACGCTGCATGCAACCCTTGGAGCTACTTAATGCGGCTCTTGTAGTTAATAGCCATAATACCAAAAATTTTAACGATAAATAAAATAAATAGAAAAAATCAAATATGTTCTATATCTCAGCAATATAGTTTATGGAATTTCTAGAAAAGTAATAAATAATAATTCATATGGTAAACTGTACATGCCGTTACAATGTCACATTTCCAGAGATTCTTTTTTTTTTCCCACTGCGCATGTATAAAAAGAGGGAGGTAAGAAAGTCTACCTTATAAGTTTGTCGTGTAGAAAGTTGTTATTAAACCTGATGATGACCCCGAAGGAGGGTTGAAAACGTTTGTGAAAATAAAGTAATTTCTGCAATATAGTGCTAGTTTTTGAGTGTAATTGTCTTTCAATGGTTTAGAAACAGAAGAATGCAAAGAAATATTAATATGGCAGAGCCAGCCAAAGAGTTAAAGAAGGTTAGTCTTAATTTCTGTAGAACAGTAGAAAAGCTTGAATTTCTTAACCAGTGTAAAATCAACAAAGTACTTCCACTGAGCATTTTTAGGATTAGACTTCCAATAGACTGTAAAAAAGTAGAGAAAGAAACCAAAATGATGTGTTTTAAAGTTTCCATCACGAACACAAAAAGGAAATTGTACCGCCTAAAACACTTAATAGAAGTAAAACTTAGGAACTAAGTATACTTCTTAAATAGAAGTATACTTAGGAACAAGGACACGGAAGTTTATAATGAAACAGTAGAAAGTATTAATTGGATAAAACGCAGGTTAGAATTTAAATTAAGAAGACAATATGTTAAGAAATTAAAATGGATCTTTTCTCAGCAACTAAAAGATACTATATAGGGTAGAAGACCACTCTAAAGATAGCGTAATGACTTTAGACGACATTAAGCTACCACCATATGCTGCCAAAGCTTTATCCAAAGGACTGTTATTCTCCCCATACGAAGAAAGTGATTGGGAAAAGGCTGCAATACAGTTGGAACCGATAATCTTGGAATTAGAGGAAATAGACAAAGAAAATATTCGGTGGAAACTAGTAAGAAAATAAAAGAAGATAAGAACAAAAAATAGAAAACAGTCAGAGACAAGAACAATGAAAATAGTGACTGAACAAACTAAAAAATGGTTGAGAAAAGAGAACTTGGTATGTACAAAAGATGACAAATCTAAGAAACTAGTAATTATGAAAAAAGAAAACTATAATAATATGGTAAAAAAAGCTATTGAAGAAACAGGCTCCATTCCTATAGATAAAGACCCAACGAAAGACTTACAGAAAAGAACACTACATCTACTAAAGGACAAACATTTACCACAGTTTCTAAAAAATTCAAAAATAATGGCTCCGGCATGCCCCCGAATGTTTGGCTTTGTTAAACTATATAAAATTCTGTTAAAGATCTACCCGATCGTTGAAAAAGTAAGAAGTCCGACTTATCTACTTGAAAAGAACCTAGCAAGATGGTGCAGAGAAAAAATGCAAGATTATAAATTATTAACCACATCATCCTCAACCTTTATAGAACATTTAAACAGCCTAAATCCCTTTCCCAGTGAAGTGATGATAGTATATGACTTTGAGTTCCTGTACCCATCTATATCCATAGAACCAGCCTGCATACAATTATACAGACTAATGCTTAAATATTTGAAAGATTCAGAAAAAATATCTAAGTGCATCCAGGAAATATGTGATCTGGATTGTCACCAATCATACTTCACATTTAACGGTAAGTATTACAAACAAAAAACAGGTGTACCTATCAGAAGCCCGATGGCAGGGGTACTAGCTGAACTAGTGATCGGGTTCAAAGAAGAAAAAGTTATACCAAGATTCGCATCAGAAATGAAACTGTACAAAATATATGTTGAAGATATTTGTGTAATATGGAAAAAAACAAGATCTGAAAGCACTAGAAGAATATATGTCGGACGACTCACTAGGACTCCATTTAAAATTAGAACAAGCAAGCAGTAAGAAGATAAACTTCTTAGACGTTCAAGTAGAAGTAATAAGAAACTCATATAAAACTAAAGTATACCGCAAACCAACCTATTTACCGTTATTTATACCAAACTTGTCAACAACGAAACGGACTCATAAAGCCTCAGCCTTTAGAGCTCTTTTTAGAAGAGCCTTTACGCATTGCAGTACAAAAGCAGATAAAGATATAGAAATGAAATATTCTCGCAAGGAAGAAAACACGGATATAATAACATTTTCTTGAAAAAAAAACATTATCCTCTGTTATAAAAGCCTTAAACTCAAAAGAAAAGAAAAAAATGCCTTCAAAAGAAGTCAAATATAGAAGCATCGACTAC
This sequence comes from Olivierus martensii, assembly GCA_000484575.1. NCBI lineage: Eukaryota > Metazoa > Arthropoda > Arachnida > Scorpiones > Buthidae > Olivierus > Olivierus martensii. Next base: position 9,716 of record AYEL01077633.1, read on the forward strand.
CAACCACAGTTACAAACTGTTTATAAAGACATAGAAAAAGCTACAAATTTTAAAATAGCTTACAAAAAGAAAGATACCATCTTCTCGTTACTTAAAAACGATAAAGACGCATATGGAAAAGAAAAAAACACAGGTGTTTACGAAATCCTGATCTCCAATCTAGACCTAAACAGAGAAGAAAAATATATCGGATCCACAAGCTGCAAGATCAGAAGGTGACATAAATTGTGTTGTTTTCTGCGATGAATTTGTTAGTAATAAAAGACTTAAAGCCACTGATAAAATAATGTCGTTACAAGTTCTAAACAGAACAAATAAAGATCTTTATTCGAATATTTCGATTGAATTAAGGATTTTATTAACAACAACTGTTTCTGTTGCTAGTGCAGATAGAATGAGATTGGGAATATTATTGTGATATTGTTTGATATACATATCACACAATATATGATATACGTAAAAACTCACTAAGGAGTTTTGATTAAATAAAGTTTGCATTAATTACATTTTTTATATTTCGGAATTCTCAAGAATTCTCAGGAAATATGATTTCCCGTTCTCGATTACCGAAGGTTCCAAAATGTCAGGAATTTGGAAACACTAATTGGAGATATGAATGCAAATTGGTAATATTCCCATCAAAGGCTGTATGGGCAATAATGCAGAAGATACAGGTAATAATAATGGTAAAAGATTAATTGATTTCTCATTCTTCAATAAATTAAAAATAATGAACTCTTATTTTGAACATAAAAACTGTCACAAATTCACCTGGTCAGCCCAAGGATCCAAATCCATTGTTGATTATACAGGATGTTCCATTTGAATATCCCTAATTTTGAAAGTCAATAGAAAGAAAACTATGAGAGGTAGCCACATCAAGTCGCTTTTAATTAAACTGATATCTCATCAAGTTTCGTACAAAAAATCAGTAGACTTCCAAGTGCGCTCCTCCAGTCGCCCAAAGAATGTCCAACTGATACTCGATTTCAGCCCATGTTCGCTGAAGCATGCCTAGTGTGACCGTGTCAATGACTGCCTGGATTCTCGCCCATAACTCCGCAATGTTTCTGACCTTAGTGGTGTAGACTCTATTGTCAAACTAATGTATATATTTTTGTTGTGGGTGATTGATGACCAGAGTCCCTTCACTTCGTGTTACAATATTTATCACTTCTTACGGTTCCCTTTCTTTGGTATACGATGTCTGTCACATAATTTACTCATGCATCATCCTCTCACTTCAGATGATGATGTTTACCAGTTAATTTATTGTCTTACAACTAAATTTTTGTTTACAAGTACTAATATCAAATTTTTGATAATTATTATATATTTTGATTTTATCTGATATTGGATGTCTCCACATATCTGTTCAATAATCATGTAAAGAATGCTTTCTCTCGTATAATAAATATGTTAATATTGACTTAAGTTGTAGTCAGTTTTGTATCGGAACACTCCATCATTCTCCTGTCCAGCCTATGTGAAGCTCACAACCGCTTAGAAAGCTAAGTCCTGAAACGTCAACATAAATCCCATAACATACTGCCCGGAGGTCTCACATTTCTGATATGACCAATTAAGTTGAAGGATATGCAAGGTGAATAAAGTCTTTTCCTGATTAAGAAAAATCAGGACTCAAAAATTATGCTAGATAGAAACATGCAGTTTGTAGCATTACAGAGATCAATATTCAGAGTTTTTCTAATGTACAATTCATAATTTGTGAACTATCTAGATCAGGGGTAGGCAAAAGCTGGCCCACAAAGGCATCTTGTATAGCCCTCTGTATAAATTAGAACACATTACAGTTTCAAGTTCACATGCGTAAAATTCTAGTCAAAAAGAAAAAATAAAATAATGGATACTATACAGAATACATGTACACTAGTTAGATTACTCTGAATTTGGGTGATGTAATTAACCATGAACATAGCAAATTTCACCATTCACATTAAGTTGTAAATTTGTTTTTACAAAATTAATTACATAAGTATCTAATATTTTGTAACATTCTGATGTAATAAGTTGTTAGCAATCAATCAGTTTAATAAAATACTTATGTTTTAAAGAAAATTGTCTGGATTTATTAATTCGTAGGACAAATTATTTTCTAATGTTTCTAATGAAAAAAATAGTTTCTACGGATGATTTTGAATTCTTTGCATACAAACAAAAACTAAGAAAGTAACACAAGAAAAGTATACTTTTTTAAATAATATTAACACACAAATATATTCTTTGTGTAAGTATCACAAAAGTGGCTACACACATCAAGATTGACAAGAACATGTGCAGATAAATTGGCACAACCATTATTCTTGTCCCATATGATGATGAGAAAGAGGAATATGTTTGTTCAAGAATCAATCTTGCTTGAAAATAAATAGCAATAACTTACAAAAACTAAAACAGCACATTTAGCAGTAGGATTATCAAACTAAATAATTTTTAATTCTCAATAACGTTTTCAGTATACAACGATACTATCATTAGTTGAGTAACACATTCCACATAAGAACTACAGAACAAATACAATAAATTAGAATAGAATACATTTAAAAACAATTTATAAATAAATAATTAACAGAAATAAACATCAGACTTAAAGAGAGCATCCTTTTATATTATATTATTTACCCTGGCGGGAAGGGGAAAAATAGAAAGTTCTCAATACAAACAAACGTGATGGGTTAGCTGTTCTCCTTGACTGCGCACTTCCACGCCATACTTAATTCGTCAGCTCGTCTAATATTAATTATATTATTAGAATTACTGGACCTTATAATTTCTAGTTTTTCTCTGAGTGGTAAATCCTTACGATTAACTACATTTTTAACAATTTTGGCAGCCTGCCAATTAATGCTTACGTCTTTTTCGAAAGCTCTTTGCGCTAGCGCGGTCACTAGATTACCCTTAGCTATATTATCCTTATGTTCTTTCAGCCTGTCTTTGAAATTTCTGGCAGTAGCCCCCACATACATTTCATGATGATTATCATCTACGTTGTGCAGCGGTATTTTATAGATGCCCGATCTAAAGTCCCTAGTTCTTTTGTCCTTATCATTGCGCAGCATATTAAAAATTGTGGGCGCCCTTTTGAAGGTATGGGACATAATATTAGATTTAAGAGCTTGTTTAATAGTAAGAGAGTTATGCAGTCTATATGGCATGAGGACCTTAGTAGGTTTCTCTTGGGATGTTTCAATCGATGTGGGAGGCTTCTGATGGTTCCTATGGGAGGTATTGTTAGTAATTTTGGCTTTCTCTTTCAAATATATGTTCTTCATAAACTTTCCACTGTACCCATGTCTTGAGCCACAGTCAAAAATCACTGTAGCAATTCAGTACTGCATAAAGCAGAAGTAGAACGTATTTTTGACTGTGGCTCAAGGCATGGGTACAGCAGAAAGTTTATGAACAACATATATTTGAAAGAGAAAGCCAAAGTTACTAACAGTAATTCGAGAAAGCATTAATTGGCAGGCTGCCAAAATTGTTAAAAATGTAGTTAATCGTAAGGCGTTACCACTCAGAGAAAAACTAGAAATTATAAGGTCCAGTAATTCTAATAATATAATTAATATTAGGCGAGCTGACGAATTAAGTATGGCGTGGAAGTGCGCAGTCAAGGAGAACAGCTAACCCATAGTTAAGCAGTTTATCAGATTTATAGAACTATACATAAATAGCAATTTTAAGTCAAAGTAATTTTTATTAATTATTAATGATTACCTAATGTTATCAGTAATAATTTCATTACATCCTAATTAATAATTACATAATTATGGTGCCGTAAGGTTAAATTTACACTTAGGTACTTTCAATTTTTATACTGCCTGCTTCATCCTGAAAATTGTTTATCAGGTTCGCAGCAGAAAATACTCACTCACCCAATCTAGATGATGCTGCAATTGCCAGTATCAAAATAGTGTCTATGAAGGAGAAAGCCCAGTGTATTTCGTGACATTATAGAATAAAACTGCCCATTTCAGTCCAGTGAAACTTCAGAAATGAATATGGACAAGATCTGACAGATGTTAAAAAGTATCAATGATCGGTATGCAAAGTTTAAAGTATTGTTGACTTTAAAGAACTGTAGACCTAGTATGAATGGCAAGGTCTATTAAATTCAAAATGTATTCAACACCAATTCCTAATATTAAAATTTTGAAAGCAAGAATGCTTTAGTGATGGTAAGTGATGAAATATTGGATAAAGCATGAAAAGAAATAGAATATTGACTAGATAGTTTAATGATTGTTTCTGTTTGTTACCTGGAAACCATCAAGTTCTGCTGCCTATGAGAAATGCAAGAAATTCACAAAGCACTTTAAGCAGGAACAAATAAAAATTTATTGTTAATTAATCACTACATATACTAATAACAATTTGCAGTAATGTTTTCAGCCTTTTATGGCTCTTCAGCTGCTTATTGCAGCTGTGTGTCTGCAAAAAGCAGCTGAGGAGCCATAAAAGGCTGAAAACATTACTGCATATTGTTATTAGCATATGTAAAGTGACCAGACATCCCAGATTAACTGGGACAATTCCAGCTTTTGACTTTTTGTCCGAGCTTGAAAAATGCCCCGGTTTTGAATAAAATATCCCTGATTGTCCCATTTTTACTTATAAGTAAATAGTTCACATTAAAAAATTTAAAAAAAAAAAAACAAAAACAGAAAAGAGCACATGAATGAGTGGAACGAAAAATATGCAATTGACACTGAAGAATGTTCTTTGCTTGAGGGTTATCTATTAAAATCCAAGGCATTTAAATCCAGGCATAAAAAATCTATTAAATTCAGGCATTTAAATCCTGCCTGTTCATTCCGATTCCATTGTCTGTTATATGCAGTTCATTCTTATCTTTAAGATTAATTAGATTTAATTTTAAAAAATTAGCTTCTGAAGAATTCTTCTTCCCAACTTTTACTATACATAGAATATGATCATTCTAATATAATCAATATGGATAAATCAATCTGAACAAAAAGTAATAAAAGTAAATAGTAAAATATATTGTTTATATTTCTTTATTTCTTCCTGCTTTCTTTTTGCAAAATTTTTAATAATTTACTTTTTTCATTGTTTTTCAAAAACATTTTTCATTTCTTCTAAGTGTTCTAATGTAGGAAAAAAGCTATGGAAATATTATTTATTATTTGATGATAGAAACTTTTTCAATTGAAATAAAAATGAGCAAAACAATTGTTGAAAAAATGGATAAATCCTTGTATATACTTCATCAATTCAAAATGACTCAAAAATAAAATCAGAACAGTTTTCTCCTGGGAATATACATTTTGACTGTCATGTTCATTTAAAAATCTGTGTTATTTGTTCACATTTGATCTTAAGAATAAATTATTATATTATAGCTAAAATATTGATCATGAAGAATATTTCTGACTTATTAGAATTGATAAAAAAGTTTTTTTAAAAGTAACTTAAAATTTTTTGGTTTGATAATTATAGAAAAGTATAGATTTGCTACTAAATAATATTCAAAATTAATTATAGTATTAGAAGGAAAACAATACTCACTTTGTTTCTGTGCTGCCATTTTCAAGCTCATATTTTCTTGCTTTAATTTAGCATTAGAGTTTTGTAAAAATCTAATGTAATCGATAGCTTTCCTCAAGACAGCAGATTTATTCAACTGAAAAGTGTAATAATTATATATTTACTACATATGATCAAATAGTGATATTATGTGCACTCCTTTGAGTTATGAATTTAATTCATACATAACTTTTGTTCATAACTCTGATTGTTCTTAACTTAAATACTGCTGTTTATTTTGCTTCCAAAAGTACTGAAATAACTTTATATATTATATTTTGTAATATAATTCATAACTGAACCAATTAAAAATTTCTTATTTCACAGATATGAATGAAAAGTTCCAAATATAAAGCAAGGGTTTTTTGGTTTAATTGCCGCCATCTTGAAATACTGCCATAACTGTTAACTAATTGTGTAATTTTACATTATATTTATTTCTAGCATGTTCTGATATTATATATAATAAATGTTTAAAATTCTTGAAGTTTTTCAAATTTTCTGGAATTTGAAAATTAAATTTCACATTTGTAAGTATGAATGTTCATAACTAGAGGAGCACATGTACTTAACTAATTACACACAAGTAATATACAAGAAGTTCTTTACAGAGTTATTTGTTTTGACCTTGATTTTGGTCTTCAATAATAATTACAGTATATCTAATAATGCCACTTAACTTCTGGTTGAAAAATAAATATATTCTTTTGTTGTTTTATGCTAACAGTTATTTCATTTTTTTTTTTAATCAAAATTGCATTTCTAGAAGAATTTAGAGTAGAAATCCAATGACAAAAGCCCACAGGATAAAAGCCTAAAGACAAAATTGCAATGCACAAAAATCCATGAAGATAATCAAGAATAAAAGTATGTGTGAAAAGCTTCATTGGACAATAAAACGTCTCTTAATAATTATTATTATAACAATTGTTTTCTTGAGCCTCTAAATCTTTCTAAAAATTTTCAAGATATTTATATTTATGCATAGATGGATTTTAGTCAGATCAATTAGAATTCAATCTCACAAACACTCTTTCTAAACTTTCAATTATTAATGATTAAAATTATTAATTAACCAGTCTTTATATTTTTATATTATTCAAGTGTTGTAAAAATAAAGCTATGTGAATTTAATCATTTAGTGAAGTTTTGATTACCTTTGTTACATAAAAATGTAATAAAAAAAATAAGAGGATCATCATAAATTCAAAATGGTGGGCACAAGCAAAAAAAGTTTTTTTTTACAGTGAAATTATGAACAATTTCAACAAAATAGATTAATTTATACTTATTGTGGAAAATGATGGAAAACCTGTTTGCTTAATATGTCATGAATCAATATTTTCTATCAAGGAATGTGATTTGGTCCACAATGTTTTCAAATTGATTTGCAATTCCAAAAGGTTGAATATTCCAACCTAGGTATGAAGTTTGCAGAGGCACCAGCATAATGCAACATGTAGAGAGAGCACAGTGAAGCAATTTCTTTGTCAAGCTTCCCTAATATTATTTTACATCACAGGAATGCAGAATTAGGGAAAACTCTAAAAATGTCCAAATTTAACTAACAACATTTTACACTTTATTTAATAATATTTAATTTTTCTTGTTTTCCAATTTATATACTAATTTTAAGTTTGCTAATACAGTAAAACCCTAATAAAGACGCCCCCATTAAGCCACCACCCTCACTGACCACCAAGAAATTTGGTGGAATGGATCTTCTCTATGTTAATGGAATTGGCAAACCCCAGTAAGACACTATCTGCCATCAGCCAGTAGAAACGTCCAAACAAATATTCCTTTTGATATTGTATTTGTCTTTGTTAATCTGCCAAGGGCATGTAAAGTGACCTTTATATGCCCTTGGCACCAAGCTCAATAGAGGTCAAGAGCATGGATTATCACTGTTTTTCACAAGATATATGTATACAAATTTTTGTATAATTTTCAGTTCTTAAAAATTATTTAGGAAAATATTGTAAAATAAAATATGTGACTTATATCCTGAAGTTCATCAATACTGTATATACAAGTATTAAAAGTTCTAATATAATATCAAATAAAGTAATTCTTAGCTGCAAAAAGTACTTATTTCAGAGTAACAAACGTTTTTGGCAGTCAGCCATCATCAGGTTACATATGGAAATAGAATCCTATTTCCGTATGTAACCTGATGATGTCTGACTGCCAAAAACGTTTGTTACTCTGAAATAAAGTAATTCTCAGCTGCAAAAAGTGCTTATTTGATATTATATTAGATTATACGAGTAGAAGCAGCGAAAGCAGTTGTATGTCTATTAAAAGTTCTCTGGAATCATTTGTAACCAGCAGGTGGGAGAGATTGAGTTTTGGTTAATCATGTGTTTCTTTAAGCCTGGTTCACACCTATGTTGTAGAAAATTTTAAGATCGTTTCCATCATTTATTGAATACTGAGCAAATAAGCATACTATACAGTAAGCTGTGCATATTGTGTTTTACAGAGAACTCAAAGTAGAGGATCAGAACAGCAAATGATTATGTTTTCTATATAGTACTGTACATATACAGTACATATACTATACTGCAAAGTATACAATTTTTTAGAAATGTTAAATTTGAATGATAAATATAAATGTACTGTATTTTATAAGATTTAATAAATTCAGAGTTCATTTTTATTTGTACACATGTGTTTTCAATAAACCGCCAACCCTGATTAGTGCCAAAATCTTCTCTGAATGGATGATGGCTTCTTATCAGAGAGAGAAGTTTATGGGTGCTAGGGTGTCTGCAGGAAGACTTAATTCCAAAACTTTAAAACCATCCTGTTATACTCACAAAAATGCACACAAAAAACAAAGCTCTAAACAGGATAAAATATTTTATTAACAGAAATATTTGACCTTATCAGTAGGTCAACTTCAGCTGCAATGAATATACAGAACAGAGAAGAAACCTCCTACAAAAATAATTTTTGTGACTTAATTCCAACATCCAAGGGTTAATAAATTGTGTGTTGTGTATAAAATAGAGTATTTTATAATTTAGTGTGTTATATAATAGCAAAACACACATAATAAAGTAAATAATATAGTGTATCTCTCTCACCATACCCGTTATGGGAGTGGTATGTGGACGGATAACGAATTAATCTATTTTACATAGTCTTATATAGGAAATATTGTCAGGAGTCCAACAATGAATTAATCTATTTTCCATAGTCTTATATGGGAAATATTGTCCTGCAATTCAACATTACTTCGGTGATAGATTAGTGTCGAATTGCAAGGCACCACTGTATAGAAGAATAAATACCATAATTTAATCTCTACTTGTAATCAAGCCATTAAAAATCTGATTATATATATATTACATATTGTTAATAAATATTGTAATAGTAAATCATCTGAATGCTCACACCATTTAAATTTACTATCCATCTATCCATTGATATTATTACATGCAAATAAGATTTGAACATGATCACCAATTGCATAAATGGAACTCTGACTACTATTTAATATAATGTACCTCCAAGAAACAAACAAAATAGAATTTATTCACATTAAAAATGCTGCACCAATAAAGCCACGTCTTCATTTCTTGTTTGTGCATCCAATACAATACTTTTTATTAACTTGCTCATTAGTTAATTTTGTACAAACAAGTTTTTTTTCTTTTTCTTTCCATAACATACACTGTTTAAAAGAGATTCACCCACTCTGTAAGGATGATTTCTGATAAATATTTTTCTGTATAAATTGTCATTATTAATGTAATAATAAAAATTAACATATAGGCACTACCTAAATTTTGATACAAACTTCATAAACCAATTATACAAAATAAAATGAACTACACAATTATGAATATAAAATTCATTCAGAATTTGATCATTAAAATATAGAAAATATTTTTTTTTGGAATTTATAGAAAAAATTATATTATGAAACCAGAAATTTTTTAAAATTTTGACATTAATAATCTTTTCAATATAATACTCTAATTTGCATGAAAACAATATATTGACTTGCATTTTTCAGCACAAATTAAAACTTTTACATTAAAATAAAAATATATTTTTTAAAAAGAAAATTTATTGTTAATATTTATTATTATTATTATTATTATTATTATTATTATTATAGTACATCAATATGGGTACGGAATATTTAAGGGGTCAAAGTGCTATGTCGGACACGAGTCAAGACATAGCTACGTGTGATGTTCAATTGTGAGTTAACTGTCTGTGTCAGAGTTGAGAAACTTTCTTACTATGTTGCATGTATTGAGTAGAGATGCTTTTTGTAGTGTTATGTATGTCTTTGGATGTAGATCTAGTGTTTTGAGGCTTTTGTGTAATGTATGAGGGATTACTCCTGTGGAGGAGAGAATGATGGGTACTATAACTACCTTTTGCATTCCCCAGAGACGCTTAATTTCTTGAGAGAGTTCTG
>AYEL01077635.1:0-10047 GCA_000484575.1 Olivierus martensii
CAACTCTTCCTCCTGTTTCTATATATCTCTGAAATATTGCCATAAAATAAGCAAAATATCTTCAGTTATTATATTCAATAAATCTTAAATTGATCATTTTGAATTTTCAACAAATATATATATATAAAATCAAATAATGAAAAGAATAAAATAATCATTCATTGACTAACTTATTGTATCTATTTTAGTTCTGTAATACTTTTAGTATTTTGCAAGTATTTTCATATTCTAAAGTTATAAATTTTTTACTTTGGATATTTGATGTTTCCAGTAATTTAGAGACTGGATAAATGAGCTGTTCACAAGCCAAATCGATTAACTCCACTTTTTGAATTTTTTAAAATATTAGTTTCACAGTACTTGGTTGACTCTTAACTATTTATAATAAAAATAAATTTTCCTAATAGTTAGGCTTAACACCACTAAATGACAAAATTTTTTTTGGCCATTGAATAATAATTAATTTATTTCAGAAGCCAATTTGATTAACTCCATATACTAATGTAAATCATGGTAATAATGCAACACAAACGTTTATAAGAGTCGTATTATGCTTACGACATTTTTTGAATTTACCCTTCAAAAGTTAGAATTATATTTTGACATCTTTTAAAATCACTAAATTGGAAGGCTCAATTGAGAGACATGAAAGAAAGGTGCGATACCACTTATATGAAAGTTCAGCTAACCAGTTTTTGTTGAATAAATTTTTTGGTTGTAGTCAAGATCTTTCTTTAGTCATCTAGGATATGACAATAAGAATTTAGTTAAGTAATTTTTTAAGTACCGTAGCATATATTAGATGATAACGGGCAAGCTAATTAATCAGTTACTGTTATATTTGGATATTAATAGAATAACGTCTTTGTAAAATAAATAATTTATTATATTAAACTAAAAGATGATTTAAATACATAAATAATGAGACTACTGAGACCATAACTCTGACTGCGTCTAAAAGTTGATTCCAACTAGCACGGAACCGTGGTGAAAAATACACGCGTGACGAAAGCAGCGCAGTTTTGACGTCATACCGTGACCTAAAAATCGCTACCATCCAATATCTAGATATATTCAACTTTTCCGCGATGGTAAAATCCTTTGAGATAACATCTATCAATGAAATCCATGCATTTTGGGATGTTGAATTGTTAGCAACCTTAACAGTCAAGATGGCAGGATTCTTTGTTATTAAATCTCATCTCATTGATCAAATTGCACAGAAACATTGTTCATATTTCTTCTTATATATATTTTCAATCCAGCATTTTCCCTTCCTCGATTTTGTTTCAGTTTCCTCATTTACTGCAGCTGTTATCATCATTTCATAAACAGCGAGTGCCTTTCGTTGCTTAGCGCGAACTGCGTCCATTTTGTTTTACATGATATGAATCATGGGAACAACACTAAGATTCTTGGGGAAAGCAAAGCTTTCTGCAACAGTGGGAACCCGAAAGCAGAAATTTATCTGACAGTTTTTAACTGTTCCACTTTCTGCAGCGGATAGTCAGAACCATAGTATAATAAATCTATGGTGGGAATAAACCTTATCCGGAAGCCCTTTTCTATGTGGAGTGTTTTGCATTTGTCTAGGCCAAACTCCATGCATATATCTTTTGTAAAATGTGTGTGTGATTTGTAATAACTGTTGTAATTGTATTTGTGTTGAGGCGTACAGTTTAATGTCGTCCATGTAAAAGATATGTGAATATGTGTAGTGTGTTGCTCGATTTTGTCTAATGTCGTAGCGACAGTTCGATGTGTTCAGTGTGTTGGAGAGTGGATTTAGGGCGAGGCAGAACCAAAGTGGGCTGAGCGTTGCCCTGGGAAACTACTACGTCTAATACTTATTATTATTATTATTATTATTATTATTAGTATTAGTATTAGTATTAGTATTAGTATTATTATTATTATTATAAAGACACATATTAGTTATAATATTTTCTATTTTATCCTAATTAATTTTCTATTTTTAATCCTTTCAAATATGAATTTTTTTTTGTTAAATTTTCATCGCAGAACATATTTTAAAAATTATTAGACAATTTTTAAAATATGTAATTTAATAATAAATATCACAGTTATAAAACTGCGATATTTATTATTCAACTTTGTAAAACAAGTTTTTTAATGTGTTTAGTTTTTTAGTCATTTTAATTGATAATTAGGGTACGGCTATGCAGATGCGAGAATGTGAAAAGTTTGCCGAGAGCGAGCGAAGGCGAGAAAAAACAAGTTTCTCGGAAAATATAACTCTCTCTCAGCTGTCGCTAAAACTATCATGCAGTAGCGTGAACTGTGTTTGCAACTAAACAAAATGAATAGACGTAGAAGACTACTAATAAGAAAATTATTGTTAATAAGGTTGTATATTGATGATTTCTCGATTTCTATGCTCAATCATTTATCCAAAATTTCGGGAAAGCAAATATACAATTACCTTGCTTATTAAAGACATCCATGTTGGAAATATCTAAAAGATAAAAGTGAGGTCGGAGAGATTGCGCAGGCGCACAATATAGCGAGAAGCCGAAAGCCGCGAGAAGCATCAAACCGAATTAGATGTAAGCGAGTACTTTCTCGCTCTCTCTCGCAAGATTTCTCAGCTTTCGCTCGTGCCTAGTTGCACTCTCCGAGAGCGATAAAGCCAGAAATCGCTCTCTCGCTGCTAAATTCGCGTCTGCATAGCCGCACCCTAATGCTTACAGATTTCTATACCATAGATAGCCTGCTTTCTATTGTTCTCCCCTTACCTTTCTGAGGCTGACCTTGAGCTGACCGGAAGCCGTTGAACAAAGGAAACCGCTGGGAACAAAGCCGGAGTCTACGTTCGCTGAGCCGTTAGTTGAATACATTTTTTTGCTATTTGTGATTGCCTTTTTGTTTTTTTTTTTGCGTTATTGATAATGGCTCAAATGGCGCACTACTATACTAGATTCAAAATGAAAGCAATATTTTGAATAAAATTTATTTTAATTTAAATACATCTTTAATAATGTATAATATATTAGATTAAGACTTAATTATCAAATAAATATATAAAATCTTCAATTTTCATTAGATTTTCTTCTCCACTAATATATACATTATTTAAATAATCCTAAGAAATGTGCAATAAATTTCATCTAAAAATTATAGATGGCTTCATTTTAATGTGGTAAAAGTTTCATAAATAATAAACTATATCCTACCAAATCAATTAAAAAAATAAACAGAATACCAATGTATTAAATTAACATCCAAATTATCACTATATATTACAAGATCATCAATTACATGCCAGTCATGGCATTGGCTTGAGATTAATATTTTAGTTTTTTAAATACAACTGGCAGAAATAGGGTTATAGATAATTTGTTAAAAATTTATGTATAAAATAAAATAAAATGAAATTCCATTTATGTATTAAATTGCAGTTTACATGTAAAACAATTTTGTCCAAATGGTATGCAGCAGTATACACAAAAATCGACTTGAAAATGATTAATAACTCAGAAAATTTTAAGACTAAACAAACAAACAAAAACAAACTATGAGGGAGAGGCAATAAAAGTTGATACAATGGAAATCATGAGAGATATCTATGTGGTACCAACATTCACTTTGCCACATTATTCTCCCCTACATTTCCACACTTGTCCATGCTTGTATAAGTACAATGTAATCCTGAGCTTAGAACTGTCTTGAATGCTGTTGCAGCAACAGGTGCACTTCCCATTCAACCTCTCAATCATCGCTGAAATGTTGACCAGGCAAATGTGTTTTCAGGGACCAAAAAGGTAGAAGTTACTGGGTGTGAGGTCGAAACTTTAGGGTGAATGTTCCAGTACCTCCCACCACAGTTTCTTTGCCATAACCAGTCAGGCTGTAATTCAGTCTGGCATTGTCATAATGAAGCAAGATGCTGTGAAATAGCAAGTCCAGACATTTCTAGATTCTAGAAATGTCTGGGCCTGCTATTCTACAGCATCTTGGTTCAACATGACAATGTCAGACTTTTTTTCTTCATTCAATACATCAGAGTTTGCCTGACATCTCACAATATGATATGGCATTGACATTGATATTCATTGGTTGGAAATGGGTCAGCAGAACCCCTTCTGCATCCAAAAAATAGTCATTGTGACCTTTCTAGCTAAGGGTGTTGTCTTGACCTTATTGATCATCACCAACTGGAGATGTTTCCAATGATTGGAAACCTGTTTGAATTTTAGTTGATAGTGGTGCAGCCATGGCTTGTCATCCATGATAATCTGGGTCAGCATATCCTGTCCCTCATGGCATACTGAAGCAGATGCTGCAAGGATAGCCCATGCGTCGCAATTTCTGTTCTCCAACAATTGTTTTAGCATCCAGCATGTACTTACTTTACAGAAATTCAGATGATCATGCACGATGCTTTAGACCAAATCATAAATTATACTATCTCACTCGCTACTATGTTGATGGTGATTCTCTTGTCTGCATGAATCATCTCCTCAACACATTCCATCTCAGTCACAATCTCCATAGATTGGCCCAACTGATCTTCATTGATGACTTTCATGCAACTGTTAGCAAACTCCTCCACCCAACTGAGCACTGCTTGTTGTAATAATGTGGACTGCCCATACACAGGAACAAATTCTTTGTAAAGGTGCATAAGTCCTTTTGCCCACAAAAACCACACAAAAGATTGCTGCTCTTCAAATTGTACATTTTTCCAACATAGTCATTATGTTGTTACCACATAGCACCACCTTCATCTACCATGGGAGATTTCGAACAATTCTCTCCTGTAGTCTAGAGTTTCCATTTTACATGCTATAGTCAGCATAAAAATTATAAGTAACAGCACTTTTGAGAATTTTCACAACTGCAAGAAATGCTATTACTTAGTTATAATTTTTAATATGAAAAAGCAGTTAATTGAAAAGAATACAGTCAGCATATTCATGCCTGATGTCATCAGGCCTCCATATGCATTTGTAACTTACTGACTCCCCCCTTGTAATATGACAGTTTAGTTATAACTAGATACTTGAATTTAAAAAAAAATTTACATACTTTTGCCTCTGTTCCAACTACCATATTTTTAAGTTCTGTTATCTTGTCATTTATACTACTTCGGTATCTTCTTTCAATAGCATTATGAGCACTTCGTTTCTCACCTTTTGATGGTGGTTTTAAAGTTGTTATCCTGTAATTGTATACAAAATCTAAGTTATCATACTTTATTATAAAGATATTAAATGAAGTCATGTTTATGCAAATAAAATTTCATTCTTATCCTAGACGGGAATATATAAAAAACTCTATATAGAGTTTATATATAACATACAGCAGCAAACAAATATAGTATAGTTATATTAGCATATTAGAATTTAAAAAATAAATCTAAATATCATACTCATAATTACCAATATTCAAAATTTAAAAAATGATATTGTATGTTATCTATTTATTCAATTTGTGATTAGAAAATCGGCCTTGCTTGAAATAGTGAGTAGCGATTAGTCTTTTCAGTTCAGAGCATTGTAATCAACCCATCTGATTTGTATATCTCACCCCCTATTCTTAGTCAGAATGGAAGCGTCCATTTTTAGAATTGACATATGTATTCTTGAAACTAACTAGTCAGGATTATGGTTGTCGGGATTTTGACAATGCCAACTCTCTGCACATGCATTATAATTTAAAACAGTCATTAGAAAATTAGGGAGAAAAAGCCTTTAAATTCTGCACATATTATAGAAAGGATAATCTCCAAGTAAGGAAAAGAGGGGAAATATATGGGAAGGAAAATAAGTTTACTAAAATCTTTGCATATGATTTTATATCATCTTAAGAAGATTGAAAGTTGTTGAACTTTTAGTTGTTATAAACAGAATGCAAGAACATATATATTTAAAAGTTTTTATAATTATTAAAAATGCTATACTGAGATTTATATATAAATATTATATAATTTATATAAAAACAACTTTTATTTAAATCTACCTTTCTATATTACCTATTTATTGGAAGTTTATCAGTGTCCAAAACAATTGGAATTCCTGTTGTCAAAATTGTTCCTCCTGTTTGAGTTGTAACAACAGTCTGAATAGGAGAATTAACAGTAGATACTGAAGAATTTGTAGGAATTGTTGTATTAACAGTGGGTATTGGAGCAGTGTAGGCCACAACTCTTCCTCCTGTTTCTTTTAATAATTGTGCTTGCAGCAGCAACTAAAATATTTAATATCATAAAATTAATTCTTGTGATTTATATTAGAGTATTTTGAAATAGTCAAATCTAAATATCTCAAAGTTTAAAATTTTATTATAAACTTTTTAATTCAATAAGCTATGGAATAACTTATCAGTTCTATTAAGTGAAAACAAAATTTATATTTATTATCTGAAGAACTTTTGGCTTAAATAAGCCATCCTCAGCAATTTTTTTTTTATATAAACAAAAGAATAGAATACATAATGAATGATTAGAATAAATTTAAAATTTGAATTACATATAGAAAATATAAATAAAAATAACATATATAAACAAAAGAATAGAATACATAATGATTAGAATAAATTTAAAATTTGAATTACATATAGAAAATATAAATAAAAATAACAATATATAGAAAATTATGTACAATGCAGAATAAGTTAATTTCTTACATCTTGCATATATATCATTTCAAACAATGTAATCATGAAAATTCTATATTGAAAAGTTGATATCTCTAAATTTGTATTAAACCCAAAAATATCAAACCAATCTTTGAGAAGAATCAAATGTAAACTTTACTTTAAAAAAATTCTATTATTTTCTTTATTAAATTTATTTGATATTTTTATTTAATTCAGATATAAAAAGATACACTTCTGGCTTGATATTTCAAAAAACAAAAATAAAAAAAAATGTTGGAAAAGATAAAATGGTCTTATCTTTAAGATAGTAATATCATCATCTAATTCAGATAACATCAATGCTGAATCTGAGATCTCAAAAAATTCTTTTTTTCAATGAATCAAAAACTAAAAAAAGTACAATTTAGAGTAATGTGTAAGGATGATAACATGATTGTTGATAGAATAAGCAGGAAGCAAAAAGTTGTCTGATATATATATAAGCTCAAATGCAAGTCGGTTTTGAGTCAATTAAAATAAGGAGAATGTTGAGCTACAAATAATTGAGGTGGTGTTAATTAGAAATGAGATTAAACTTATTGATAAAATTTATACATAAGTACATAAAGTTTTGTCTATCAATTATAAATTGGTAGGGCTGCTTTGCTTTAAATAGATTTAATATTTGATATTCACTTTGAAAATATTACTGTTTAAAATGTTTTAAATCATTTGAAAATATTAAAATTAAGTTAAGTTATTTGTTGAATTAATCCTTTAGATAATATGTCTTTTGGATACTTCAATGAATTTATGCTCACTAAAATTTTATTTTCAAAAATTATAATTCATAAGTCTTTATATAATCTTTCAATACTTGATAAGTATTGTATTTAGGTATGTTTCCAGTATTTTTGCAAAAAGTCTTTAAAATATTTGTATTTTTAAAACACTGACAGCTAATAGTTGTTTCTATCATTGTGATGTCACTGTGATAAATGGTATTATTGTATACTACCATTTATCACATTTATTATTCCATCAATTGTTATGCTTAACAGTGATGTCAAAATATAACTGATCAAGGCAACTGTTAAAATCAGTGGTGAGCTTTAGAGAGCTCGCACAAGCCTCTTGTTAAATTTATCTCTAATTTGAGAGCCCTTGTTTGCTTGTTTATTTATTCCAAGAAAAAAACATTTTGTGTGTCATAATCATGCTTTGACTTATGTTAATCTTTCTCTTCCTTGTATTTGCATATATGAATATGCATCTTGAATAGTGGCACCTCCTAGAACAGTGGTGTGCAACCTGTAAGTCATGACCCCTCAAGGGGTCGCAAAAAATTGTTGGAGATTGTGAAAATTTTGAGAAATTCTCATGTTGGCTCTCAACTGGCAATGAATATTTGGAGATGAAGAAAAAGGCAATAAAAATATTATTACTGTTTGCATCAGCTTATTTGTGAAACTGATTTTTCAAAATTAGTTGCAATAAAAACAAAATATCAGTCATGTTTAGATGCAGAAAAGAATTTATGGCTTGCCATCTCAAATACTGTATTAAGTCAAACATGTAAGAAATTATGAATTTCATAGAAGTACAGCTGTCACATTAATTTAAAAAATTGTTTTTTAACGTATTATAATTTTTTTTGTTAATATGTGATTTTTCAAAAATCTTATACAGGTATCCCTCCTATGGCACGGCTTCCTACAACATAATTTCGTTCTAACACAATTTGAAAATTGCAGAAACCCTCATATAATGATACTTCTATAGCATGGTTTTTACTTAACACATTTAGAAAATTACATTTACACTCCTACAACACAAAACATTTCCATTAATTTTTATAAATTAATACTAGGGAATAAAACACACAAAATGCAATCTTTGAGAAATACTTTGCTAAAATTAGTCATAAATGTAATTTTGTTAATTTGCCATGAGAGGGACGATATGCAGTCTATTTTCAATTTTGACTTGGAGTTAATTGAATTAATTTCGATACTGAGTTAATTGGCGACCATTGAGTATATTGTGTTCCAAATATTCAGTTCTTGGATAAAAAAATAAGTTATTATTCTTCAATAGAGGAATGTGAAAGAGAAGAAATGTTTTATTTATAAGTTTTTTTGAGTATATGTTAAGGAACAATTGTTTTCTAGTGGATGATAGCAGGTTAGATTACAATTTTTGTAAAGAGAGCAGAAGATACAGAACTTTTAAATGCATAAAAAAAGTTCAGAAAATGAAGTTGATATTGTTAAAGAAAAACACATTCTCATTTTAATGAAATAATGGGAAGGAAGATACAATTATTAAATGAATGTTGAATAAGCTGTATACTTTTTTCTTTTTGTTTAACTTTTAACTTTACTTTGTTCTTTTTGTTTCTCATTTTCTGAACTTTATGTACAGTGAAACCTATTAAAATGATCCTCTTGATACAGTGACTACCTGGCTAAAGAGACCAAATTTCAAAAGTTAGTTTGTTTCCCATAGGATGCAATGCTATTTTTGTTCTGTATAGTGACTGCCTGTTTAATGTGTATATTGACCATTCACTTAGCTAATTAAAATCTTTTAAAATTAACTAAGTAACCAAGATGATTAATTTTAGATGGAGTTACTGTATTTTTCTTAGAAATTTTTCCTTAATTTTAAAAGATTTTAATTAGCTAAGTAACCAAGATGATTAATTTTAGATGGAGTTACTGTATTTTTCTTAGAAATTTTTCCATTAGATAAAATTCTAAAGATTATGATTTTGTTTGTCAGAAGGTGATATGTGCCATATGTCGTCATTATCACTTGACTACAAGTTGATTTTAATTAATATAAATTTGAAGTTTGGATTAATCTGTTCTTTTCTTTTGGAAGAAGGGGAGGGTCACTGTCCTGTATAGTGACCACCTATGAAAAGTGAGCAGTCAGGTCAGTCTCAAAGGGTGGTCAATTTAACAGGTTTCACTGATTGTTTTTTAGGATCTTATGTATATACAATTCAAAGAAATTTAACACCACTTGAAACACAAAATAAACTTACGATAAATTTAAGCACTAAAAGCAGCGAGTTAAAAAACAAACTTTACTAAACTGTAGTAAAAACGTTTTCGATATACAACGATATCATCTTCAGTTACAAACAGATTAGAACAGTCTTTTAAATAAGAGTTCTAGAACAAAAATAATTGCGTTCTCTCTTTCTTCTAGCCAGCTATATTTAAATACAAAAGTTGAAAGGTCTAAACAATATTATAGAATATTATAAAATAATAACAATAAATTAAGTAGATAAAATAATACAGTGAAAAAAACAAAATAAACAAGAAAGAGGTTCTTCGGTCGCTGAAGGTTAAGGCAGTTAACAAGTTCATTTTATTGTCTCTAAATAAAATAAATAAAATAAGGTAGACGAGAGTTCATTATTTCAGGAGCGGA